>MU188812.1:0-36025 GCA_016904865.1 Pissodes strobi
GAACCCATTAAAACTACAAAGTGATACTTCCCCAAGACATTAAAATAAATAGAGAGCCTTATTCAAATGGAAGCGACGCACCTCACGTACGATACTTTGGACTAAAATTAGATTACGGCACTTTGGGGAAATATTTAAAAGTTTCTTGTTTGTTTTATGTGGCCTAGATGAGCGCGAGAGATAAAGAAGGCAGGTAAAACATCCCGAGGTTGTCCGGAAAATAGGGCTATATCTCTTGATAAAGGATTTTCGACTATCTCTTGGAATATGCTTGTTTTTTGGTACTTACAAAAGCGCTATCACATAAAGATATATTTAGAACAATATGGGACCAAGCCATGACACAATTCTTTCTTCGGATATTTTAACACAACTATCAAAGCAACAACTGAATAATGAAGACACTTGAATGGTTATATCCAGAAGTAGATGAAAGAATGTTTATTAATTTTGTCATTAAAATACGATCTTATAATCTAAATTGAGGGATAGAAAATATAAGCTTAATTTCAGAAAACTTTGCAGAGCTCCACTTACCTTTAAACAATTTTTAATTCCAAGCTTTAAAACGCTTTATTATTACTTGGCAATTCGTATTCTCTAACGCCAAATTGAAAAGTAATGAATAATTTTCCGCATCGCGCTTACCTATTCCAAGCAAAAGTGGTACTCTGGAAAGATCCCGCCGGCTTTTGCAAGGCAAAACTGATTGAAATAAAAGGCAGCCTTATTATTTTATATCGCTAGTGTACACTGCTTGTATTCTGATCCAGATATTTCTTTTATTTACAAATTGTATTAAATTTAATTGCTTCATTAGAGGGGCTTAACTGCAAATCTCTTAACACAGGTCTAAACGATCTCATACAGTTTTAGATGAGGCTAATATAGGCGGCATGTACTGGGTGGCCCGTTTATGAGGGACCACTACCTTTTCTCATAAACTATAAAAGTTTCGTATGGTTTTATGTATATTTTCTGTATATTTAGGTCTGCAAGGCACAAGTAGGCCCTACCCTTTTTTTTGTAAGTCGTCTATTTTCTTATATGGTACCTATTACCGTCATTTTTTGTTTTGTTTAATGAATTTACCGCTAAACGACAGCAGCTTCGTTGCCTCCCACACTCTCGTGCCCTGGTACCCAGTTAGTCTGTTTCTGTTTGCCAGTTGATCTGCAGCCATCCGACAATCCCACACTAGCCGGGAGCAGTGTTGCCAACCATAGATCAGAAAAATCCGTAACAGGGTCCTCAAAATTTCCGTGTTTTTGTACCCTACGGCCGTGTCGCTGAAATGTAGCTTGAAAAAGGTTACTGTAAACGTAAAATCAATTGTATATCGAAGAGTTACGCTGTTAGAAGAAAGATGACACTGAGTTGAAATGTTCAACTAAAAAAATAAATAGAATATGACGTCATACATGCACCACTTCGGATTTTTCAGGATGGTAATAAGATAAAATAATTCAATAGTTGCTTACGAGCGTACGACGCTTAAAATGAGAAAATCTTCTTATTTAATTCATATATTCGAAACAAGCATAAAATAATGCTTCTTTTTACAAATAATCAGCTTAAGATAACTCAACTCAACTAGATTTAAAATACCTAGATCGCCGCATTTAGACAATGCCGAATCCGTCTTCAGCATTTTTTAACATTGATTTGACTGGCTTTTCATAGAACACAATATATTTTTTTACCTCCTATGAAGCCAGCAGACTTCCATCAATGGTACTAGTGATTAAACAATTTCTTTGTTATGTTTTGATTAGATTCATATGTTAAAATTATGGTCGCCGCAGAACAAATTTCAGGGGGGGGGGGGAGTTTTTTCTAAATTTTAATGAATTTGAAATGTTTTTTTATACTATGCATTATTTTAATACTACTGCCCCCTCATGCCGGCGCTCATGGTGAAATTACTTTCGCATTAAGCGTTTGGCGGTTGATCCAAAATTGTCTGTGGTCGTCAATATTTTGAAATTCCGATTCATCAACGCATCTTTGAAACTAAAGAGACCAGTTGATTAGCACATCCATTTTTAGGATTTAATAATATCTATATGAAATATCGATTAAAATTAAGCGAATTATATTAAAATGGATATATGACACATAAATATAATAACGCCAAATCATCTGTAAAAAATCCGTGTTTTCATTGCACGGAACCCAATAAAATCCGTGTCCGTGTTCTAGTTTCAAAAATCCGTGAAAACACGGCAATTTCCGTGTCGTTGGCAACACTGGCCGGGAGTTGATTTAAGGCTGCTTGGCTATCTGACAGGATATAGATCTTTGCACCTCTTAGGCTTTTTTGGCACATTTAGAGATGGCTATATTGATAGCATTTAGTTCTGCTTGAAAGATTGTGGCAGTGTTTCCTAAAGGTGCAGAGATTCGACACCTTGGTCTGTAAACTCCGGATCCCACTCCTTCTTTCATCTTTGATCCATCTGTGCACCAGATAAGTGATCCCCTCTCTAGTTGTTTTAATCTTTCCCCTGTAGTATTGCGGTCTTGAATTACCACTTCAAAGAAGGGATCAAAATGGAGTTTTGTTTCCATTATATCGGTTGGTTTGTTCATCGCGTCTATCTCGATGTCCTCCAGAATTTTAAGGTGACCAGTCAGGTTTCCTGACTTCAGATTTTGTGTCTGAGTGACTATATATGCATTGGTCCAGGCCTCCTTTTCTATGCAGTTTCTTGGCATATTATATCGAACCTTTTACCGAAAGGTACAAAAAATCATCATGAACATTTAAGGAAGATGTAAGCAGCTTCCGAATTAAGAATGCATCATTGAGCAAATTTTAGATCTATTATTTCAATTCTCTATTTTACTTATATCTGGATCACCCAGCATGTTGAATTTATATTACACAGACTATTGCCTCGTTTTAGACGTGTATTGTGTCAGCGATAAAATCGAAATTCAGGCCCTACTCCATGAATATCGCGGCGGAAAGAAGTGCCGATGTATACGTGAGTTTGGATCGTGATATTGGCATATTAAGGGAATTTTTATTTTTGTCTTTCGCATGGAAGTTTTGTAAAAATATTCTAAATAATACGAACATATACATTTCATTTTTCTTTATGCTTCTGGAATCTACAAATTAATGTGGGCCTGCATCTACTTTTCAATTACCATAATAATTATATCATAATCTGCGACATGAAGATTTGAAGAAGTTTTTGCTCTTAGGACAACTATGGATAAGAAAAGCTAATGGAGACGGATCTGATTCTGTAATCTGGAAATTGGAGGCTTTCAAACTAATCTAAAAATACTTCCATGAAGATAATATGATATTATTTCATGAATTTAAAACCCTTTCGTTGCTAGTGCAGAATCCTGTTGGGTTATTTTGTGACGATACGTTCATAACAAAATTTGAAATATTACGTAAATAATTTTTTCTCCAAATGATAAATACCTGTCTTATTATTTATTACTAATTAGACATGTTTCGACTTTGATCGCCCTGGAATTCTTCTGATACATCAAGATCATTTTAAACATGAAAAGTCATGATTTTAATATCATCTTCTCGTTAAATTATAACCCATCTACCTCACTCTTTCAAAAGTAAAATAGGCTCAAAGATAAGGAAAACAATGCCATCATATTGAAATTGTAAATCATCACCCAAGAAACGTACACTGGATTATTTATCTCCATCCCTTGCACCAGACCATAAAATATCGTAGCCGCAAACTGGACACACAATAAAGATAAAACATATTATCCATACTATTCATCTCCCTCCTTTATTACGGACCGTTAAGGCATTGTCTACACCATCACATTTTAAGTAATAAATTTTGATTTGAATGGGAGGATTTCGGAACACTATTGTTACAGCCTACTCACTGTTTGGCTCGGTCGAGTAGACAACGCGTTAAGTGTGTATGAATGACAATTTATTTCAGTATTGTCCAAACAGATGGATAGCGATGGACCGATAAAACAGTTAATGTTAATAATTATCTTGTGGGGCGGATATGGTTTAAACTGTTTGTCGATTGAAACATTTTGTAAAATGCCTCTCACTCATGGTCTTTTATCTATGATTAGGTGGTGAGTAAGAGTACCGCTGTCACTAGTCACTATAGCCTAGCTTGTCCGATTTAGTTTTATGTGCATACTCATGTTGTGTGCTGAAAAATCAAGTATTGCCAACATTATATCAATACGTTAAACCTCTATTGTCTGAAATCGATCATTGGTCGATGATTCGTGCTCAAGTGCAACTGAATAAGAAGTGTTGCCAGCCTGTTTATAAAAAAGTGTCACGCTCTCTCTAGTCTCATATTAGAATGCGGCATTAATAGCGTAGTCAAACTATCCAGAACTTAATTCAGTATCTCCACCAGCAAGATTTCCACTACATTATTTCAAGCGTTCAACTCTAAGAACAATGAAGCGATTAAGTCTCGGATATCGAATGGGAAATACAAAAATATTTAACAGCAGATGCTTTATAGATGCTACAGAGAGGACAATTTCTTTAAAATAAGCAATAGTAATCTGTAGTGCGACAATGTGATCATATGACGACGCATTCAAATTAAGTGGCCTGGAAAAGGCTACTCTATAGATTCGACTGGGAGGATTTATATCATACAGTGGTCATGTAAATAAATTAGAAAAGCAGGCGGGAAACTCCTAAGCCCATTGTACGCCAACTCACTCACCAATTCAGCTAGGCAGCCCGGTCTCACCAATGAAGATCCTATGGGTCCAGCACGCATCTCACGAAGTGCAGTTCTGCACCACATCGCCAGCGCTGAACAGTCGTTAAGGGAATGTGTTTCAGATTCAATCTTGGTCGATTTTCTAAACAAACAGAGATGTGCTCGTAGGCATTATAATTTTATTAACCATAGGGGCTAGTTCTAAAGTCATTTTGTAAATAAAACAAAAAGCCTTAGCATTATATGAATATTTTAATAAGTTATTTTATCTGAAAATAACTGGAAGCTCATAAATAAACAAAATATAAACATTGAGTGAATGTATATAGTCTGTGCTACGATATGAACAATATCAGTCGAGGCAAAGTATCGACCTTGAAGAATATGACAAGAATAATACTCTTAAAAACTAAAGCATTGCGTAAACAGTTGTAATACTAAACTAGTATATGATTATAAACATAACCTTGAAGCTATGTACAGCTAATGCTCATTAAAGTCCCTGCGGAACTGCTACGTATGAGCTCAGTTAGCTGAGCTAACTCTAACATGAAATACAGTATTATACAAGCAATAATAACAGGATAAATATTAACTTAAAGTCCACCTATAAGCTACTATGTAAACAATATTCACCAATTGACGAGCAACGTTCAATTCGTTCAGCAGTTTATCTTCCAGAACAGGAAAAGTCACTTTAACACTTACTAAGTCTCTGTTGTAGCTTCTATGTACAATGAGGGTCAATTTCTTGCAAATGAGAATGCCTTGAATGTAGTAGTTTGAGATGGTATGCAGTTATATATGCATGTGGCATGACACGGATGCCCTTGTGAATGCGGTTTTTATATACGCAAAAATGATTGTAAAACATGCTATGCAGGTAGCATAGGTAAGCTGAAATCCACGTAGGGGATAAGCATTTGTGAGATCTTGAGAATACTGGCAGACCAGTGCCGGGTAGTCCTTATACGAGAATAAGGCCAGAGCATAACAACCCAGTGTTATACTCTAATAGAAAACCCATGGACAAGACCACTGGGAACGCTAGCACAGCTATGGTACCGCGTTTGAGAGAATGTGAATGTAAACGTGTGTCTTTACTTACTTGAGATTCGAGACAAGACTCGATTAATATTGGTTAGAGACAAGACTCTATTGTGAGAACTGTCGTGGGCGATTGCCATGGGGCGCTAGTACAGCGATGGTACAGCGTCTTACTTGAGAGAGAGAGAGAGAGAGAACAATTGCAAACCTGTGAGTTTACGTACTTGGGTTTCGAAATAAGACTCGATTACTTGTGGTTAGAGATAAGACTCGATTGTAGAATTCCCATGGACGAGGCCAATGGGGACGCCAGTACAGCGATGGTACAGCGTCATACTTGTAAGAGTAATGGCAGTCAGGGTGCCGATAAATACCTTTTTGTAGGCTTGAGATGACGATGATTATGGCTGGATACCACTATGTCACATGAGTAAAGAACTAGAGAGATTATGAGGTCTCAAAACGTGAAGACTTGCCCGGCATGGCGGCTTGTCGCCATGCCGGCGTGAAAAGGGAGCGCCCTTGGCGCGACTTACTTGGGTGAGAGTCGAGATGCTACTTTCTACTAGAAGAACTAGAACGTGAACTGGATTAACTTGAAGAAGTTCTCAACGCCCCTTGTCACCGCCCCTTCTGGCGGGATAATCTACATCGCTCCGGAAATAGAAAGGGTAATAATGTAAGTATAGAGATAATGTGTAAAAACTTAGCATGACCGGTTGTCTAAATTAATGTTATGAATTTTAATACAAATCCGGTTGAAATCTGCTGACTAGTTTTCATGAAATTCGATTATTAAAGATCGGAATGTTGGTTACCCCTAGATAATCCTAAAACTTCCTAGCTATAATGCTAGGAAATTTTAGGTTGGGTAAAGTGGCTATCCTGTAGGAGGCGCTGTGATTGGTCGACTCGGCGTAGGATACGCGGCCGGGTTCAGATGAGTAAACGTGGTTACAACAGATGGCGCTAGTAATATCGCCGGGATACAGCGGCTTTTTTGTAGAAAGCGCTGTGATTGGTCAGATGAGCGTAGAGGCCGTGTGGCTTTTAGCGATCTAGACTAGCTGACGCAGTGGATAAACGTTGTAACAAGAGATGGCGTTAGTGGTATCGCAATGGTTTTTAATTTCTTTGAAATGCGAGGACAGTGGCGTGGAATGTTAAAATTGTACAAAATTAAATCGTTAGATTTGAAAGCGTGTTCAAAAATGAACAGAATGAGTGGATGATTTCTTGTCCTCATGAATCAGTTCTTATTTCCTTTCGGAAAGCTGCCCTACCTCGGTGCACTTATAATAAAGGAGCCAGAAATTCAGTGGCCTTGTCATCATTACTATAACCCTGGTTACCGTCCTTGGATGTTTCACCCTTTACACTCGAGCTTGCTTCCTTGGCACCCTTAGTGGAGCCTTGGGAGATTTTTGACAATGCACCGTTAGTAGAAACCATGTAGTCGCAGTAACGACTGAGGGAATGTCGCTTTATTCCACCTTTTGCTGAACCTTGCGTTCAGGCTATGGAGGACAAATGTGGGGCCCGCACTGGATTCCTGTAAGGGTCCTAATGCTTGCCCCCAACACGTTTGTTAACTAAGATAATCATATACGGTAGCGAAGAAATTCGGCATTATTTAATCAAGTAATAGTAAGAAACGGTAATAGATACGATAAAAGGTAATAAACGATTAAAAGTAATTTAACAGTAAGTTCGATAAAAATAAGGAAAGTAATTATATGACCTACAGTAAGGGTGTAGCATTTAGGTAAATGTACGTAATACAAAAAGTAAATCAGATAATTGCAAGATATTTGCTAACCAAGATAATATCGTATACGGTAGTGAGGAAATTCGGTATTAAGTAATAAAATAACGGTAATAGATACGATAAAAGATAATACAGGATTAGAAAAGGCATTTAACGGTAATTGAAGATAAGGTAAGGTGAGTAAAATAAGTAATTATAGGGCCTACTTGTAGGACATTTTCATATGATCATACGGAAGTGGAATTCTCTGGCAGTTGTTGGTGGCTATTCCCTAACTCATACGGCTGCTTAGCTGGCCCCAATTAGAGCTATACTGCTCTCTGTGATGCTGCACGTCACGCCTTATGGCTCTGCATCACTTCGACAAAAAGTGAACCTGGAGAAACTCTTTAAACTAGTGGAAGACCGGACGAAGGGTGGACCCTTTTGAAAAGGGTAACCTCACTTTGCATAAACATTTACGAGACGATATTGCCGATAATACGAGAAAACATTAACGGCAGACTGTTTGCCAATTTATTTCTTGATAAATTAATAAGAATAGGAGATTTGATGGTCAAAATTACAACGATAATTTTTCGACTTCGAAAACTTGTCCTTTCTCTATCTACCCGTTCATTGCTCGGAAGGGAAAGGCCACAATTACATAAAGTAGAAAATGTGGTCTAAATTAATTGATTTCACCTCCGTCGTTTTCGTATTTAATTCAATGTAATATATGGATGTCTTAGTTTCATGTACCATTCCTGCTGACCTGGACCAGACCGTGGAGACTGCAACCGCAGCATAACCTACCTTATAACTATGTGTAATTTAGCTATTTGTGTCATTCCATTGCTTGAATTCGTATTGTTAGTCGTAATTTAAAAAATTAAAATAATCCTCACGAAAAACTAATTAAGAATATACCAGTCAGCATATTCGAAGGCGATATATTAATAAACGAAATGAAAATTAACGGTCTTATAATCCCACATTGCTTGTCTTATTCTAAGAATGGATTCGCTGCAGTGGAAATGCAAAACCATACCGATAAGATAATAAACGTTACGTTGAATCAGCCGATATCTGTAGACTCATTTAAAGATGAGCTATATGAAATGTATACGTTTGAAACAAGGAATAATGAGAACGAAAATTACGCATACAAAGCGAAACGAGAAACTAGTATACAAGACTTAATACGTACCGAGCACATGAACACCGAGGAAAAAAGATCGATATCAAATTTATGTCTAGACTTCTCGGATATATTCTTTAAGCCAGGAGATAAATTGAGTTTTACCTCTAAAGTAAAACATAGTATTAAAACTTCCGACGAAATCCCGGTACACACGAAATCCTACAGATACCCGTATGTGCATAAAGATGAAGTCAGACGACAAGTAAACGAAATGTTAGAAAAATAAGTCATTCGTCCGTCAGCTAGCCCATGGAGCTCACCCATATGGATTGTCCTGAAAAAGCTAGATGCTTCCAACAAACCTAAATGGCGTCTAGTAGTAGACTTTAGGAACAAAAACCAAAAAACAATTGACGACCGGTACCCTATTCCTAATATAAATGAAATATTGGACAAACTAGGCAGAACAAACTATTTCTCTACGTTGGATTTAGCAAGCGGCTTCCACCAGATAGAAATGTCTGAAAATTCTATAGAAAAAAACGGCGTTTACAGTGGAAAACGGCCACTACGAATTTTTACGCATGCCTTTTGGCTTAAAAAACGCTCCATCTACCTTTCAAAGAGTTATGGACGGAGTGCTGAAAGATTTGCAGAATAAAATATGCCTAGTTTACATGGATGACATCATAATATTCAGTACAGGACTGCAATAACATATTCAAAACCTAAGGCTAGTATTCTCAAAATTACGAGGAGCACGATTAAAAATCCAACTCGACAAAAGTGAATTCCTTAGAAAAGAAGTGGAATTCCTAGGACATGTCGTAACTACAGAAGGAATAAAACCGAATCCGAAAAAGATCGCAGCTATACAGAAATTTCCCATACCTAAAACGCAGAGAGAAATTAAATCATTTCTCGGATTGTTAGGTTACCACAGGAAATTTGTACAAAACTTTGCAAAAATCACGAAACCCATGACCCAATGTTTAAAGAAAAACGAAAAAATCGTACATACTAAAGAATTTTTGGATTGTTTCGAAACTTGTAAAGTTATTTTAACATCAGAACCTGTATTGTGCTATCCCGATTTTATTAAACCATTCGAATTAAATACTGATGCCTCCAACTACGCTATCGGAGCGATATTGTCACAAAATGGTCACCCTATTTGTTATGCATCACGCACTCTCAACCCAGCTGAAATAAATTACTCGACTATCGAAAAAGAGTTACTAGCAATAGTCTGGGGCGTAAAATATTACAGACCATATTTATTTGGACACAAATTCACAATATTAACAGATCATAAACCATTACAATGGGTTTATTCACTTCGCGAACCAAACAGCAGGCTTGTCAGATGGCGTCTCAGATTGGAAGAATTCGACTACTTTATAAAGTATAAAAAGGGCAAAACAAATCAAGCTGCAGATGCCCTATCACGAAACCCCATAGACAATGACCACTACGCTATAGAAACATCATCTGTATGTAACAATCCTGGCGACGTAGACGAGGTCATCGAAAAATATTGTGAAAATCCGGACGGACTTCCTGACTTGGATCAAAAAATACTTGACGACATTTTGGGACACAAAAGACAAAAAGTCAATGTTATTTCAAATATCCAAATTAAACCAACAAACTCAGAAAGAGAAATGTCGCAACCAAACACCCAAAATGAGGATTCAGACGACGTAGAAACGATCCACTCGTCACACGAAAAACCCAATTTTCGGTACACCAATCACCGAACGTATCCTGAATGTATATAAAAATCTAATTATTTTGACACAAGGCGATATCGATCAAATTAAATGTCATTTCAAAAAAACTTTCGAAAATACGCGTATTTTTGTTATCTTGCCCAAAAATGATCCAACACCATGTATCATAAAACTCTTAAAAGAACTTATTGATCCTAAACGGCTATATGCTCTATATTTTAGGAATAGCCCTTTAGCTCAAACGTTTACGACAACCCTACAGTCTTTTCACTAATACATGCTTTAAATTTGTACAATGCTCTAAAATGCTAGAAGACATCGAATTAGCAGACGAACAAAGAGAAAAATTGGATATGTACCATGTCACAAAAACTTGTCATAGAGGTATAAACCAAATGCAACTAGCACTAGGCGCAAGATATTATTGGCCAAAAATGAATATGGACATAGAACAATATGTAAACTCTTGTGAAACATGCCAGAAGAATAAATATGACAGAGATCCTCCTGCAGTTAAATTCAATCTAACCCCTACAACTTCTCGACCCATCGAACAATTAGATGTAGATACTTTCAAGATCGAGAACGAAACATTTTTGACTATAATTGATGCATTTTCTAAATACGGTCAAGCATATAGATTAAGTAGCCTAACGGGACCCGCTGTGATCGAAAATGTACTTAATTTTATCACCCACCACGGACTACCCCTAAAAGTTACCACGGACCGAGGGACTGAGTTTAAGAATAAAAACTTGGAAGATTTCTGTAAAATATACAAAATTGAACTACACTATACAACAGCAAAGAACAGCAATTCAAACTCTCCTGTAGAAAGGTTCCATTCTACGCTGATCGAAGAGTACAGATGTCTGAAAATTGAAAATAAGCAGTATTCTCTCGAGCAACTAATGAAACGCGCTCTTCTAGGATGCAACAATTCCATCCATCGCGTAACGAAGTTTACCCCTTTTGAAATTATTAAAGGTCATATTAACACAAATGACCCCTTCGAACTTAGTGACCATGTAATTATATCAGACTATATTCAAAATCACAAAGAAGCCTCTGATAGAATTTACGAAAAAATAAGAGAAAGCAACCAACAAGTGAAAGAGAAGGTAATCAATAAAAGAAACGAAAAACGAGAAGATCCACCTCAATTTTCTCTCCAGGAACCGGCTTATATTAAAACAAAACTTCGAAATAGGTCATTACCTAAGTTTCAAAAAGTAAACGTTGATAGCCAAAGCTCTATTAAAATAAAAACAAACAAGGGCATTTATCATAAAAACTCTGCAAAGAAACCTAAGACTAAACAAAAACGATATTTGCAGGAAGGAAATGGCACCCCCGAGCCTTCAGAGCCTGATGCTACTCCTGGTACTTCAGCTGACCAACAGTGAAGATATCCAGCTTACCCTTGTAAAAAACCCCATACTACCCATTCTGATAGGCAACGCCAAACTTATATATAGTAAACATACATTTATACACTACTTAGATTTAAACATAGTTAGTAGACAATTAACCAATATTAAAACAAGTTATTTTATGTTAAGAGATCATGTTACACATGAAAATATAAATAATCCTATATCCTATCAAGGCTTAGCCGATAACTTACTTTATAGAACCGGGTTTCTAATTAACATTACGCAAAATAAACCAGCTAACTTAAATCCTCACATTAGGAATAAAAGAGGCCTTATTAATATAGTGGGAAGTATAAATAAATGGCTTTTTGGCACACTAGATGCCGACAATGGTAATAGGTACGACAACGCAACTGATACTCTGCAACAAAATCAGAAAAATATTATAAAGCATTTAAACACTCAAATGTCCTTGTCAAAACAACTGATAAATAATTATGATAAAGCTATATCGACTTTAGCAAATAATCAAGATAGACTAGAACAAGGAATAAAAATGCTACAAGCATCAATTGATAGTGAAATTAGTAGTTTTCAAACCTACCTAAGTTTTCAAAGCGTACTATCCCAAATAATTCTTGATTGTCAAAACCTAATAACATTCATAGACAATTTAGAAGATGCTATAATGTTTGCTAAACTCAATGTTTTGCATAATTCAATTATTTCTGTTGAGGAAATTATTCACACAACTCAGTACTTAAAACCTCTCTATAACAACGACGCTATTCCAAACTTCAAAAATATTTTTTCATACTATCATTTCTTTGGAACACAAGTCTCATTTTCTAAAGGTAAAGTAATTTTTGCGATTCACGCACCAATTTTGAGATAATCCAAAATAAGACCCTTGTAGTTCCAAAATACCCCTACCTAGCACAAGCGAGAGACAACATACAATTTGAGGAAACCAGCTGTCCAGAAGTTGAATATATTTTCTACTGCCACGAAAATCTCAAGCCCAGAGATGAATGCACCCTTCAGCTACTGAAAAACCACCCTACTGTCAATTGCCGTGCTGACGAAATCCACCTGGAAGAACCCTTAGTCGAACAAGTGTCGCAAGAAGAAGTTTTGGTCCTGCCCGCAAACAACACACAAATATTTTCCAAATGTGGCTCAGATCAATATCTAAAAATCGATCTGCTCACGCTTATCAGAATCCCGAGGAATTGCGAAGTTACGGTAAAAAAAAGAAGTTCACAAACAACCCCCAATTTAAACAGGGAACACCGCTAATCCTACCAGAAATCCGCATCGATGCTCTCAGGAAAACACAATCCTACAAAATTGCAAACCTCAGCAAAGTCAACTTCGAGGCGATATTCAATCTAAAGGACTCAATATATAGAGTGCAGCCCACCGAAGAAATCGATGAAAATGATGCCGAGTCAATCACATGGAGAGCTATTACTATCACCACACTAACAATAGTAGTAGCAGCCACCCTGTATATATTATCTGAGAAGAAGATACAAAAATGGATTTCCAGAAGGTGTCAATCCAAAGGAACAAGCAAAAGGAAATCCGACGAAGCTTCCAAAGGGGATGAAGAAACGCAGACAAACTCCGTTATGTTCGCTTCTTAAGGAGGGAGGAGTTACATGTACCATTCCTGCTGACCTGGACCAGACCGTGGAGACTGCAACCGCAGCATAACCTTCCTTATAAATATATGTAATTTAGCTATTCGTATTGTTAGTCGTAATTTAAAAAATAAATTGTTTTTAAAAAAGGATTTTATCGTCGGACACATTTAATTTCTTCATCGATCTTCACTATTTCTAATCTAGAAATCTTAATAAACTAGCAGCTTTGTTGCCTAGATAGAAAACGTAAGATCTTCTTCCTGTCCACTCACTAGATGATGAACATGGGAGACACTCCTTATTATAATGTTTCTTTCTATAATTAGTGTAGCGATAAATTTCCGCCCTACTGAACGCAATTAAACCTTCAACAATTTTTTATGAATTTATTTGGTTATGATGCCTTCTCCTTTTAAGTCCAAATCTTCCTAATAGTGTCTTTGTTGAATCTAAAGATTTTTTTATTTCAGGCTGAGAGCTAGGCGTTCTTTTTCAGCGGCCCCCTTTAAATGGTGATTTTGGATGTTTACCTGGCATTCCCTTTGAAAAATCCTTTTTTTGCAAGATATTATGTAACCTGGGCACGTGCTTCTTAAGTGAAGGGAAACCCTCTTCAATTTTTCGTTAATCCATTTCGTTGTCATCTCTGGTGCTCCAACTAAATGTTTTTCAGGATGTTCATTTGTTGTTTTTCATTTTATTTCCAATTCCAGTGCTCTGTGGGCCTTTCGATGGTGATTTTGGATGTGCACTTGATGCTCCCTTTGAAAACAGATCTTTTTGATTTATCTAATTCAGTCCACTATAGTGAAAGCAAATCATCTGCAATTTCTTGTGACTATTTTGTTGCTAGGTCTTCTAATTTTATGTCAGGTCTTCCAAACTAACTTTTTGTTGGTCTCTATGTTATTTTTAAATCTTTATAATTTATGCGGGAAACTGAATAGCGCCTTACCTTTATTTCTTCTTTCAATGGTAATCTTGGATGTCGATACCGCATTACCTTTAAAAATGTCCTTACCAGCGATATCCCAGGCAATAGAATTGATGCGTGCTCCTTCAATGACTATTCTGCGAAACATTTGGTATATATTTTTGAATCCGGATGGTTTTTCGAATGACAATTATTCGAACGACAGTTCTTCGAACGACATTTCTTCGAATGGACAGTTCTTCGAAAAGACAATTCTTCGAATCGAAAATTTTTCGAATGTGTAATTCTTCGAATGGACCATTTTTCGAATCTTTAATTTAGTTTGGGTTAGTTCCTTTTACTCGGCCTCGGTGGTGTAGAAGGTAGCGTTCTTGCCTGTCATTCCGGCGCTGCGCGTTCGATTCCCGTCGGTCGCGACAGATGTTTTGTTTATTGTTTTTTATTAATTTACCATTTTTTCCTAATTTTGGGTTAGTTTGGGTTAGCCTTGGGTTAGTTTTGGTTAGCCCTAATAATACCTATTAACATTTATATGTTAAAATTATCTTTATGTTTTCTCTAATTTAATATTTTCGAAAAGCGGTCCTCTCAAATATTTGTCTTTTCGAAAAACTATCCGTTTGAATAATTATCCATTCGAATAATTGTCCATTCGAAGAACTGTCTTTCGGAAAATTGTCATTCGAAAAACTGTCCTAGATTCTATATTTTCACTGTTATTTAGCACAACCTGAACTATGCCAGTAAAATTTTGTGGGTCTAGAAATCCAAACTATTATACTAGCGATGTTTATATTTTACCTAATAAAACTCAATTTTTTAATATCTTACACTTATCCATCTTAAGCCGATTAAAGACATTATTTATCCATTTCTCTAAGACGAGACGTTGCGTTCCACAGCCCACGTAAGCCTCCTAATTCTCTAGATTCGGAAAAAAATTAAAAGCGCCGATTTCCATCAACGACTAAAATTGGATTTGCTTGATCCATTTAATGGAAAATGGGAGCATTCTCCATCGCAAAAAAAACCGCTGGCCTCTTGAGAATTTCATGGCGAATTAATGGAATTTCCAAATTTAAATCGACCAGAAAAATTGCCCCTTGTTATTTTAATCAACTAGTGTCGCCGACATTTCTCAAATAAACCCCGGCTTTTGAGATTTTTGGGCCGAAATCACAATGGAAAAGTCGGCGGATCCTTTGTAAATTTGTCGACCGTGGAGTTGGAAAGCTCTATAATGGATGTTTGGAATTTTGATGACGTCCCCGTTTTGTGTAAAAATCCTCGGGCTCCGGAAAAATTGTTTATTAAAGCGAAATGACTTGCCAGAAATGTGATTATGTTTATTTCGGTATTCTTAATGAAACTCCGCTCTTGTGCGCAGTGGTTTGCTCAATTTGAGGATGCCCAGTGCTGTCTTTATATATGATTTAAATCGGTTAACAAATAATTGCTTATAGGCAAATAACTGACGCGGTTCTAATTATTACTAGAACCGAAGGATCTTGCAATAATTTTCAGTGAAATGAGATGACGTGGTCATATATAACAAACCATAGAGATTGTTAACCTCTGGACAAGATTAAACCTAACAAAAGCCGTATTAGATCGGTATTATGGAAATAACGCAGTACAGCAGGTCGCCGAGTACAAAATGTAGGTTAACATGGCAAAATAATGCAAGCACTCTTGCAACATTATGTAGTCTTTGCACTCTGAGCAGTCTAGCATCTTGGTTCTATGTATATGGACTAAATTTACAATTGTAGTTTACCAATGACTTTGATGATTTTTCTAAAAAATCCCCTCCTTTTAAATTTATTCTTTCTTCGGTAATGTGACTATCGATTGACATAGGCATGAAAATAAATGCCATATTTCTCAATAGTCATTTTAGTGACACACTTTGAGGTCTGGCAACTATTTCCTTAACTTTCGCAGACAGATGTAATCATTTCAAGAAATTCACCGAGGAATAAATTTCCGTTAAAGTGCTTATGCACGAGCGGATCCAGCCGAAGGAGGACGTTCATAAAACTTGCACCAGCCAACGAAATACCGGTGAAGTTTTCCACACAAGGGACATAAATTTTTGTACAATTTTATTCGACAGTCGGGACGGGACAGCTGAGGTTTCAGTTGGTCGCTTGTGTCGCTGATGCATTGCCGACTGTCGATTCTAAATTGTTATTCTTCTGGAACTAGTTTAAACGTAGCTGACAATGCAAGACTTTGGGGATGCGTTATTTTTGATGATTAACTTATCTCTATAATAGTACGGTTAGTTCTCTGTTAGCACACCTCTCTTTTGCATCAAAGTTTTTCTCCTACATCTTTTTTCTTTCTAGAGTGTTCAGAGAATCAACACACTATAATAACGTTTGCAAACCAAATAAAACAAGGAACGTCAGTTATATTAATGTGGTGGAACGAAAGAATAGTACTTGATGGATTTTATACTAATATCCCCGTTCACCATTTTGTCAAGAGTTTGAAATTCAGCACCAACATTCCGCTTCGATCTCGGTTAAATCAACAAGTGTCGGTTAACGGCTCTCCGTCGTCATTTTGGGTGACCCGTGGCAATCGTTCAGGGACCGTTTGGGCTCCTCGAAGAAAAATCGGACGTCTTAGCCAGGGTAGTCTGAGCCGTTTCATTGATACTTAGACATTCAGGCCGGTATCCAGGCCGGGGGCAACCGGATGTTGCCCTGGGACCATTTCTAACCGTGCCGTTAGATCAGAGTTCTGTGCAAGAGCCGGGAATCGCCACGGACACAGGCCCGTCATACTGGAGGTTCCCACCGATTGGAAGGTCCCTCAAACTGAAAGATCGTGTAACACAAACAGAAGGGTAGCTCTGCCTCTGCCTAAGCGCTGGAAGAAGGGTGTGCTGGCGTATTGTCTCGAAAGGGGGCACAACAAATAAACAAACAATTGACGTGTTTTTTAAATATATTATTGAGAGGGAGGGCATTATTAGGGTCAACCAGATGCTCTAATCTTTTTAGATAACTTTTGAATTTAACGTTTTAAAAATAATGATTATAGTTTTATATCATTAAGACAATCCATTTGGCGAAAATGCTCCTTTAATGGAGAATGGGTATATTCTAATCTAATCTGAAACATGATCCACCTTAAAATTAAATATCAATGGCCCTAGAGTCTTATTCCAATTAAGTAGCGACGGTGCCGCTCGGTAACGGCAAAACGTGATAATCTCTCCAAATTTCGATGATTTTAATAAAATGTCACGCTAAATCTCGTTTGAATTTCTCCTCTTAATGAAATCACGCTTGTTCGGCTAATAAAGAGGCGCAACTTGGCTGCAACGTGCTTGTCTCGAACCAAAACTAATTTGGGACAACCTGAGGTTAATGTTTCATATGTAGCAATAGTGAATTTTGGAACGTGTTTGTTCTACTAAGGCCAGAGGAAAAATGTATTTTAAACCTATTTCTACCCTGTGCTGGGACATTAACTGAAAACGGGGTTTCCATTCGCATGGTGACAATCTATTTCGTCGAAATAAAGAAAGTAAGGGATATTTGACAATGTCCCTTAAATTCATTTTGGCAAGCGCTGATGTCAAATTTCCAACTTAAAAGATAAATGCTATTATATACTCTTTGAAAGTAAAGGTATGAACACACTGACTATAGACGCACAAATTTTTCTGTTTTCTTCGAAAACGATTCCCTCTAACGCTGTCGCGTACCTTTTAGCATACCTTTTTTAGAAAATATTTAAGAATAAGATTTTCCCATTCAAAATTCCAGAAGTTACTGTCAAAAAACTTAGGGTAAATTAAACTGAATAATTATAGCGTACCAAACCCTCTTAAATCTACATAAAAATTAATACTAAATTATAATTTCTTACTTTAAAAAACCCCCGGAAACTAAATTTTAATGTGTGCAAAAGCTATTTTAAAAAATCTAAAATAAAATTTCAATTTCCATGTCCTGTATCTTGATAAGGAATCCGTTGCGGATCGATGTTCTATGAACTTTTAGCCTTAAAATTAAGTAACGAGTAGCATACTGCAATTTGTAGACCTACTTAAGTAACACTCTGTATAGTCATGCTAACCAGCAAAAATCGTGCTAACAAGATCATTTACGAAATTCGTATCGCAAAATTATTGATCATCACCATCCGTTAGCTCAATTCTTGAATTTAACAAACTGTTTCTCATTATCCAATTTTGACTTATTCTTCTTCTTACTTATTAAAGCGTTCTTATATAAATAGCAAAGGTGCCAAATCATCGAAGGCCCAACATTTTTAATGTATGCTAGAAGCTTAATCTGGGCAGTTGTTATAAAGCTGATACCACACGTGTGGTAACACTGCTTCTGGTTCGATGGCTTCAAATAGAATCAAACCTCCGTACTGTACTGAACGAACATTTGTACGAAAACACCGTGGCTCACCGTGCGCTATCTAACTACTAGGTCCCGTAAAAAATTCACAGTCCTTCACAAAGATGCAACCGGGGGAGACATTGAAAATGCCGAAGCAGAATGCAACGCTTACTAAATTTGCGATCTGAGAAAACTCATAATTGTGTGGAAATATAATGTTGATAGAAGTTTGAGTGAGATCAGGTTAGATTATGTAAGTTTACTTTACCAAAATATACCAAATAAATCCATATTACTTGGAGTTTCGTTCTTCTTTACAATTTATAACGTTATAAGTGTGGTTGAAAAAGAAAAAGACCATTTGCATTCGATTCGTCTGACATTCCTCGATCTAACGATATGAGACACGACGAGTCTCTCGTGAGAAACTAAAAGTCTCCACCCACCTTTACACAATCTAATGTAAAAAATGACTTTTGGCAGATTACGTAAGTTTAGTTTAACCAAAATATACCACATAAATGCATATTACTTCAAGTTTCGATCGTTTTTACAATTTATAACATTAATGGTGGTTGCAAAAACTGCATTCGATTCGCCTCTCCATCCTCGATCTAACGCGGTTAGTTTCACTTATTATCAACTTATTTTATTCATTTGGTTCTAATACGTTATAATCAATTTTAATAGATTTGGTTAGCTTTGGTTAGTCGTCTAATCAATTTTCGGTTAGTTTCACTTAGTCGCAACTTTTTTTACTTATTTGAGCCGGTTCCGTTACGTTATAATCAATTGTAATAGATTTGGTTAGTCGTTTAATCAACTTTCGGTTAGTTCCACTTAGTATCAAGTTATTTTACAGCTTGTTCCGATACGTTATAATCATAATAATCATGGTTAGATGTCTAATCAACTGTCGGTTATTTTCACTTAGTCTCAATTTATTTTACTTATTTGAGCTGGTTCCGATACGTTACAATCAATTTTAATAGATTTGGTTAGTTTTGGTTTATCGTCTAACCGACTTTCGGTTAGCTTCACTTAGTCATTTGAGTCGGTTCCGATACGTTATAATTAAGTTTGCTAAGTTTGGTTAGTTTTGGTTAGTCGTCTAATCAACTTCCAGTTAGTTTCACTTAGTCTCAACTTATTTTAGTCATTTGAGTCGGTTCCGATAAGTTATAATCAATTTTAATAGATTTGGCTAGTTTGGGTTTGTCGTCTAATCAACTTTTGATTAGTTTAACTTAGTCTCAACTTATTTCACTTATTTGGGCTGGTTCTGAATGTTCTGATACCTTACAATCAATTTTAATAAATTTGGTTAGTTTTGGTTAGTCGCCTAATCAAGTTGCGGTTAGTTTCACTTAGTCTCAAATTATTTTAGTCATTTGAGTCGGTTCCGATACGTTATAATCAAGTTTAATAAACTTGGTTTCTTTTGGTTAGTCGTCCAATAAACTTCCGGTTAGTTTCACTTAGTCTCAAGTTATTTTACTTATTTGAGCCGGTTCAGATATGTTGTAACCAATTTCAATAGATTTGGTTAGTCGTCCAATCAACTTTCGGTTAGTTTCAATTAGTCTCAACTTATTTGACTTATTTAAGCTGGTTCCGATACACTATAATCATTTTAAAAATATTTCTTTAGATTTGCTTAATTCGGTTAGTTTCACTTAGTCTCCACTTATTTTAGTCATCTGAACCGGTTCCGACGCGTTATAATTAATTTTAATAGATTTGGTAATTTTGGTTAGTCGTCCAATAAAGTTTCGGTTAGTTTCACTCAATCTCAACTTACTTTAGTCATTTGAACCGTTTTCGATGCGTTATAAACAATTTTAATAGATTGGGTTAGTTTTGGTTAGTCGGCAATTCAAATTTTGGTTAGTATCACTTAATATCAACATATTTTAATCATTTGAACCGGTTACGATACGTTATAATCAATTTCGATAGATTTGGTTAGTCTTGTTCAATCGTCGAATCAACTTTCGGGTAGTTTCACTTAGTCTCAACTTATTTTAGTCATTTGAGTCAGTTGCGATACGTTATAGTCAATTTTAATTGGTTGTGGTTAGTCGTCTAATCAACTTTCGTTTAGTTTCACTTAGTCTCAACTTATTTTAGTTATTTGAGTCGGTTCCGATAGGTTGTAATCAATTTTAATAGATTTGGATAGTTTTGGTTAGTCGTCTAATCAACTTCCGGTTAGTTTCACTTAGTCTCTACTTATTTTAGTCATTTCAGTCAGTTTCGATACGTTATAACCAAATCTATTAAAGATTTGGTTAGTTTTGGTTAGTCGTCTAATCAACTTTTGGTTAGTTTCACTTAGTCTCAACTTTTTTCACTTATTTGAGCTGGTTCTGATACGTTTTAATCAATTTTAATAGATTTGGTTAATTTTGGTTAGTTGTCTAATCAACTTGCAGTTAGTTTCCCCCCTCCCAGATCCGTGGTTAGTTTCACTTAGTCTCAACCTATTTTAGTCATTTGAGTTGGTTCCGATACGTTATAATCAAGTTTAATAAGTTTGGTTAGTTTTGGTTAGTTCTCTAATCAATTTCGGGTTAGTTTCACTTAGTCTCAAGTTATTTTACTTACTTGAGCCGGTTCCGATACGTTATAATGAGTTTTAATAGATTTGGTTAGTTTTGGTTAGTCCTCTAATCAACTTTCGGTTAGTTTCACTTAATCTCAACTTATTTTAGTCATTTGAACTGGTTTCGATACGTTCTAATCAATTTTAATAGATTTGGTTAGTTTTGGTTAGCTCGGGTTAGTCGTCCTATCAACTTTCGGTTATTATCACTTAGTCTCAGTTTATTTTACTTATTTGAGCGGGTTCCGATACGTTATAATCAGTTATGCATAAACCGTGTCGTGACGTTCACTAAAATATTCCGTGTCGTGATAATGTTTCTGGTTAGTTTTCGTTAGTCGCCAAAATTCTGTTCGTTTTGGTTAGTTTTAACTTACTTTAATTTGTGTAACCACAGATCTATATAGCTACGCAACAGATACCTCTTCCAATGCTTTTTACGCGGGGCCAAAAATGTTCACCGGCTCTCGCGAGCGGGTGAACCAGTCGTCTAGGTGTTGCCAAGTTATCACGTCTAACAATATGCCATGGGGGAGTGGGCAGACTTTGCGGTCGTGATTTGAGCGGAGCGAGTGCCGTCAGTTCGCGACTTGGCAATACGGCGGGGCAAAGCATGTCTAAATAGGAAAATATTTGATTTTATTGTATTATTGACGAGCGACACTTTTAATACCGGAGTAGGCATCTGTTGCGTAGCTATATAGATCTGTGGTGTAATCTATTTCGATACATTTTAGCCCGTTTTGGTGCTTTTGGTTATTTTTGATTAGTTTTGGTTAGTCATTAAATCAACTTTCCGATATGTTATAACCAATTTTAATGTTTTTGGTTAGTTTTGATTAGTCGCGAAAATTCGGTTAATTTGGGTTATTTTCAACTTACTATAATATTTTTAATCTATTTCGATACATTCTAGCCATATTTGGTGCTTTTGGTTAGCTTAGGATAGATTGGGTTAGGTTGGGTTTGATAGTCGGCATGGGTAGTCGTTCAATCAATATTCAGTTAATTTCAGTTAGTTTTAATTTTAGTCATTTCAATCGGCGCCGATACGTTATAATCGAATTTAATGTTTTTGGTTAGTTTTTATTTAGTCGCCAAAATTCGTTTCGTTTTGGTTAGTTTTAACCTTTAATATTTTTAATCTGTTCCGATACGTTTTAGCCTTTTTTGGAGCTTTTGGTTACTTTCGGTTAGTCGTTGAATCAACTTTCGGTTAGTTTCAGTTAGTTCCAATTTATTTTAGTAATTTGAACCGGATCCGATAGGTTATAACCAATTTTTAATTTTTATGGTTAGTTTTGGTTATTCGCCAAATTTCGGTTACTTTGAGTTAGTTTTAACTTACTTTTTTTTTAATTTGTTCCGATTCATTTTAACCTTTTTTCTGCTTTTGGTTACTTTTAGTTAGTTTGGGTTAGTCGTTCAATCAACTTTCGGTTAGTTTCAGTTAGCTTTAATTTATTTTTATCATTTGAACCGATTCCGTCCTCAGAAACAGACTAACACGATCTCTCACGTATATCACGTGATGTGCCAAATGTAGCATACACTTTTTCGTGATTTGATACCCCATAATAGGAAAACAATAGTTATTTTCCTAACTAGTGCGGAAAGTCATACTTTTCCGCACGCGATTGCAGTTTGCCGAACGACGCGCAGCGGAGTTCGGCAAGCAGTCGAGTGAGGAAAAGAGACTTTCCGCATGAGTTAGGAACAAAATTTTTTCTACAAGCACCTAAATCAAAAATTGAACCGTCTATTTTGTTTTATTTGGGCAAATAGAATAGTTATTTTTATTCGCTTGAGAAACAGATTTTTTTTAGACAAGATTTTATTTAAAAAGCATAAAACAATAACAATTTAATAGCAGTTATTGATATTTATGATACTGGGTGTCCCAAATTTGTAGGTATATTTCTTTTGTATAATAATTCTTTAATAATTATAATTAGTTTTCCGCTTTGTTATAACGAACATGACGTGTTCCCCTAAATTTGGTATTATCAATATAAAAGTTACTGTGTGACAAATTTGTATACCTATTTTGATATTTTTACTTTTCCGCACTAGTGCGGAAAAGTAGTGCGGAAAAGTGGCACCTTCTAAACTAAATTGAGTGCGGAAAAGTGAACTTTTCGGCACGCAAGTAGAAAAAAACATTTTCAATGTTAAAAACCCAAAAATAAGTAATTAATTTCTTCTGGTCGTCCACAGATCTTGTTCCCTCACTTTTCTTTGAGAGAACTGTGTTACCAGAGTTTTACTTTGGTGACATGAAATCGAACCCACGTCCAGGATTCGGGTTTTTTCAAACCATTCATCATTCCTCCGTAATTTCAAGAATCCTTTCCAATTTATTATCATCGAGAGTAGATCTCATGGACAATGATTCCTCATACGCAAATTTTGAGATTCTAGTGGTTTTGTTCAAGATATTTTTCTTTTCGCAGTTTCAAGCATCTGAAAAACGATGTGTAAGCATTTAAACTTTGAGGATATGATGGATTTCCGTTTAGCCTTTCAATATATGCGCGCGGACTCCTAGTCCGCATTTACATTAATTTGGGAATTTCTCGGATCCTCCCCATTATTTTGCTTAGCCGCTGCGTGTACCCTACTACGTTGAGCAGCTTTACGTCAGTCTGAAGCGTTTCTTCGTCAAACCAAATCTAAAAGAATAATTTGTATAAGCTGTACATATTTACAAAACATTATAGGTTCTGACGACATTTTTTTTCAGGATGGCGTCGTATGAGGCAGAGTAGAAAGGTCTGAAAAAAACTGATGACTGAAGCATTGGTAGATGATGAGGAAGAAGAACTTTTCTATGACGATGATGACGATGAAGAAGATGAAGATTTTGTAGAAGTAAGAGACGAGAAAGCGAGCAAGATATTTCGGGTATTGAAATTGAAAGTTCTAAGTCAGAACTGTTAGGAAAACTGTTTAGGAAAAAAACAAATCTACCCCGTGGAGAAAAAACGCACCGCCGAAGAATGTCAGAACCAAATCTATAAATTTAATGAAACATTTATCTGGTCCAAAAGCTTCGACTAAAAACTTGAAAGACCCACTTGAAATTCGGTAGTAACCTTTCTCTACTCTTTCTCTACAGTGTGTAACAACACACTGCCATCATGTTAAAAAACTGCGCCAACGAACTAACACCCATTCTTTCCAGACTTTTTCTCTGTCTTACCGAAAGGGGATATACCCATCTTCATGGAGAGTCACTCGAGTGCAACCTGTACCAAAAAAAGGCAAGAAAACCACGCCATCAAACTATCGTCCAATTGCCTTGCTTCCAATAATCTCGAGTCATGGAACGTGTAGTCAATCAGTAAGTACCTCGAGACCAACAGAATAATTACCAATAATAACCAATACGGCTTCCGAAAACAGAGATCGACAGGAGATATATTGGCCTATATCACACATATATGGAGTAGGGCAATTGAGAACGACGAAGAATCTCGAGCGATTGCGTTAGATATTTCGACGGCATTCGACAGAGTTTCGCATGACGGATTGCTCAACAAACAGCCGTCCTTCGGACTGCGTGCGACTCTCTGAAGCTTTCCTTAAGAACCGATCTCTGCATGTTGCAATTGATGAACACATCTCAGACACATTCGCCATAAATGTGGGAGTGCCTCAGGGCGCAATACTTTCACCAACTCTGTTTCTCATCTATATGAATGACCTGCTAACCGAAACCAATAATTCCGTTTAGAATTTTGCAGATGACAGTACCCTTGTCTCCCAATTTAGATCAGAAAAACCTTTACAAGCGACTGAGATTTATCACTGCAGACAGGAGCAGATTACAACAATTAATCAAGATCTGTAGAAAGTTCGAACTTGGGGCGACGGGAATTTGGTCCAATTTAATGCTGCAAAAACCCAAGCAGCCACGTTTACTAAGAAAGCCAATGCGGCGTGCCTTGACATCATTATGGCAGGATTGACCATGCCTTCATCCTCGTCAATTGGACTACTGGGTGTCTCGGTCAACAGCAATACGTCCTGGCATAACCACGTTGCTAACATGGCAAAGTCAGCCTCGCAGGAGCTTGGTGCGCTATTTCGCAACAAAAAACTCTATACACCGCAGCAGCTGCTCTTGATTTACAAAGCGCAAATAAGACCGTGGTTAGAGTATTGCTCATACATCTGAGATGCCGTACCTAAGAACACCCTAAACCTGCTGGATTCCATTCAGAAGAGAGCTGTGCGTCTCGTCGGCGACCCGGAGGTGACACAGGACCTTGATAGTCTGGAACACCGCAGATTCTGCATCGAACTGTCGTACGAAGCAGTTTGGATTTTGCGGGGTCTCCAGCAAAAACGAGCCCGCCCGCGCTTTTTGCCCGTAAATCGTGTTCATTCATCTCGAATAGAGTTATAATACAGTTGTACTTCATTCCTATGGTCTAGCTTGGGTTTATTATTTATTATTAAACCATAGTAATAGACGGAAGATCTTAAGAGTTATTTAGTTTTCGGGGACGGATCCCCGAGAAAATCCCGAAATGTCCGAGACGGGCGATGACGCTTCGGAGTTGTCGCTGGACTCTAGCAATCAAAGTGAGCGCTCTCAAAATCTGAGAGAAATTCAAACGTTAGTCCTGAACCTAGCCGAAAACAGAAGCTGCAGAGAGTACCAACATTGGTACTCGGTATTCTCCAATGATAATGATAGACCGCAAGAAGAGCTGATGGAAGCTTTTCACCGTGGCACAACCCATCAGCTTGAAGTGCACCCAAAACGCATTAAAAATCGAGTGAAATTAGAAGCGAAAGCCAAAATCGATTGCGGCCAAAAATCGAGAAGAACCTCAGCAGTCCCAACAATTGTCGCAAAAGGCAAAAGTGAATCCTCTCCAACGTATAAGAAGAAAAAAACCATCGAAAACCGCATAGCAACATCGACAAAAAACGTAGAAGCCACAAAAAAACGTGAGCCTCGACCTTGCTACGACCTCTGAACATAGTGCGCAGTTAGACAGCGTAACAACAGTCAAGATTGCATCAGCCGAAAAACGGCCTGAGGCAATGAGCCTACACCCGCCCCCCGAAGTCACGTCAGTCCCGCGCACTGAACAACCGATACAGACAATACCTATGGATGAGTCCTGTCCTCCTGATACTGGACCGCAATTTAAAGTTCCTTTTAAAACTCTAAAGTTTAAAAGGAACATACGACAAGTTTACGTCGACTTTGACGACGAGTCGGTAGAAACTAGCAACCGCTATGCCCCGCTAAGCGACGCAGACGACGACGCTAGTACTATCGAAACGAGTCAAACAGCGAAAGAGGCACCAAAACAGATAATTAGACCCAAACGAGTAATCCCAAAGCCTAAAACGCCCCTGAAAGTTAAGCCAACTCCACCGCCACCGATTGTGGTTAAGGGTGGACTTGTAAATCACCACCAGTTTGCTGAGAGTATGAAATCAGCAAAAATAAAGGACTATAAGCGCAAGTATACTCGCAATTCTGTGATCATCTGGTGTAATGAAGCCAAATATTGGCATAAACTGAAGCGTATGTTCGATACGGAAAACATGGAATACCATTCTTATGCAGATCGACTCGCAAAAACACACGCCTTCGTGCTGAAGGGTTTGGATGGGGGCATCCAACCCCAAGAAGTCCGAAATGCACTAATAGACGAATACGATATGAAAATTAAAGACATTTATCAGATGAAGAAGACCCGAACGCCTTTATATCTGGTAGTAACTGAAGGCAATATCACGCTTAAACATCTCAACAATGCATGCAAATACCTTATGAACGTAAGGATCGGCTGGGACTATAGACGAAATGAAAAAGCCATTATGCAGTGCAAAAGGTGCCAGGGCCATGGCCATGCCTGGACCTTTTGCCATCGAGAGTGGCGATGCTCGAGGTGTGCAGGGCAACACCAGATAACCGAGTGCACCAGTGAAGTACATAAATGTGCAAATTGCAATGGAGACCACCGTTCCATAGACCCGGAGTGCCCTGTATATGTGTTTAAAGTAAATCAATTAACGCAATCCAGGCAACAGCAAAGAGCCAATACCAGAAGATTCAACCCTGCTCCCCCCCCCCCCCCCCCACTGCAAGGCCAGCCTGGCAAGGGCAGCGCGCTACAGCTGGAGGAAGCTTCGACAAGAACTTCCCGCCGTTGAGACCCGGAAGAGCAAGCAGTGCTCGTGAAACTGTGCAAACTAGTGAGCGTATTAGTGAGCGTGCTACCAACCAAAATGTAAGTAATGATAATACTAGACCAACCACTGATACAACAATAAATTCATTCAAACGTTTACAAACCGTAACAAACAAAATAAATTCTCTCGTCAACATTCAAGAGCTTACAATGGCACTAGCAGACTTCGCAGGTTGCCTTGAAGCCTGCGAAGGTGATAAACAGGCAATAATGCAAACAACATTGCAATTTTTCACAGAGAAAATAAATAATTATAATTTTTAATTCTATTCGAATCATTCTCATTACTGTAAATACTAATTTGTACATATACTTCAATTTTGATTCTCTAAATCGAACTCAAACACCATCTCGGTCCGAAACGAGGGGGTGGAGCCAGCACCTGGATGTCTAGGCAACGCCCACATCCACATTGTAAATATGTAAATAGTATATACATTAAATGTTGTGTTGTCATGACGTAACAGGGGTTTTCAAACAGTTTTCCCTGTAGATACATATGCACTTATCATACAGTAACTTAAAATCAACATATAAGAACTAACATACCGAGGGTAACGTTAACGCAAATCGTTTGAAGGCTAATGCCACGTAAACAGAATTGGTCTGGAATTATCAAGTTACACTTATTATACCTGCTTCCTACTGCGTAGGGCATGCTGACGTGTAGAGCGGTTCAAAGGCTTGCCTGGTGTGGCTTGCCTCGTCTCTTAAAACACGTCGGATAGATGTAAGGTAGAACTAAGGATAGCTAGTTAAGTTAGAATTGTAAACTTATAGGAAATAAAGATGATGATGATGATGGAACACCGCAGACATGTGGCCGAGATTTTCCTATTTTATAGATATTTTCACGGCAGATGTTCCCAGGATTTAGCCCGCATCATCCCGCCCCCAGCAGCACCTGCCAAACAGTCACGACAGACGGCTAGGGTGCACCCGTTCGTCGTGCAACTAGAAATACATGGAACGTCGCTTTACATGGACTCCTTTGTCTGGCGCACTGCATCATTGTGGAACTCACTCCCAGGACTTCTGTTTCTCCCTAATTGCAACCTACAACTGTTTAAGAACCGTGTCAATCAACATCATCCCACACACACCGCTCGTGGAGTGCCATAGGATCTCCCTTTAGTGTGTGTGCCACTGCCTAAAAGAAAAACACTATTGTTGAACGGGCCAATCAGCATATCGACTTAAGAGCAAAAAAATATTCTCGTGAAAGGGACACAGCATGTACAAACACCTGTGAGATTTGTGCTTTTCTTTGTATATTATATTTCGCCGGTATCTTGATGTTAAGTCGTTTGAATTTAAGAGAGTTGTGCAATACACAAGGGACTGGAGTGTAAATATTTAGAATGATTATATCTAAAATAGCTTTCAACTCCTATTACTACTCCCTTTGTATCGTACAAACTTAAGCCAAATAAAAATGTCTTATTGGTATCAAGTCTCTATTAGGATGAAAATATAGACGAATCAACAAAAAAAAACAAAAATAATCATGTAATAATAACACCAAAGGGGGTATTGATACCGACGATAAGCTCTGCGCTCTATACGAGTGTTCAAGCAATACCAGGAGGTGGCCCATGGTGGTTTTTTATTCACAACTAAATATGGTATGAATGCTATGAGTATTTTTCATTGCAACTAACCCAAACAGTAAATTCGTTAGAAGAGAATTCATACGAAGTTTAGCTATGCAATTGGTTGACGGTTTCCTTCCTGTTCATACCAGTCTCGTTCATTTGCCAACGTCAATGAAAATAAGAATTTACTGGAGATGGACAATCTTTTTCTGGGAATACTACTGGTATACAAGCAGCTACTGTGATAAAAAAAAACGCCTAACAAAGTCTTCGTGCTTTAAGTGTGGCAAAATGTGTTTAGAACATCGCACAAATATATCTAAGGAATATTTTTGTAAAAAAATAAAACAATTGAAGTCATAGTTTGCTTTATTTTAACCGAATACATATTTTAATGAACTTATAATAGAGCAAGTATAACATGCGGACTGACAGTCCGCCGCGCGGCGTGTCTTAATGTTCTAATTTGAAGCCCGTATTCTGGAAGGTTAAAAGTATTCTTAAGTATTAATCATGGATATTGCTTCAGCAGCAGCACATGATATCTTCATATTTCGAAGATATTGCTGATTATTATGCCCTGCGTCGTACTTGCGTAGTCTCACGCATTTAGTTCCATTTAGAATTATCAAAATATTTTAGTGCAGAGTGAATATTATCAGGAAAATATAAAAATAGCTTCAAGTTTAGACCATTTTGGTTTCTCAAATCCTTTATCATATTTTCACAGTTATAAACATCTGGTCTCATTTATATATATCGTAGATATCATTATGGATAGCGTTTCAGCAGCAAAGCAATAACATATCTCCGATGATATGATGGTCTTTCAGTCCCTTCGTCATCTCTTTAAGACTATAAGTATCTACTCACTTTTATAGGTTTCAGAATATGCCGTTATTATGCTTGTAATTAAATTACATCTTCAGATTTTGAGAATATGGATCTGCTCACCGTTGGAAATTTTGAATTTCCATCACTTCTCATTTTCAAGCATCTGCCTTAATTTGTTAGTGTCGAGAGTTACTGCCATGCAATAAGAAAGCATCGTTAGACTATCATTTACAGTTTTTCAGTATCAAAACATGATACATCGTTAAAAAGAAAACGTAAAAATATCTCTAGGATTCAAAGATAAGATAGTTTCTTAAGCATCTCATCATCTCTCTGCAACCTCAAGGATCTGCTTTTGCTTTTAAGCATCCAGAGCAGCTGTTTTGCACATTGCTTTAGTAACGAAACACAACAACATATTTAGACTATCGTGCCCTGCATCAACGAAAAAAAAAATCAAGGATGACAACATATTTAAATTCTCAAGCCCATAATCATATCTTTAAAAGCACAAGAGTAGCTACCAAGCATATTATTTTACGATATTTTCAAGTAGCAACTACTGGGCTTAATCTTATCGATAGTTCAAGATGTTACTCACAAAAGGAGGTCAGAGTTTATTGTGCGCCGCTGAGTCAGACCTGGGTTTCCAGTACCAATTACTCTCGTTGGAAAAGGCCATCTAAAAACCAAAGTTCTCACTATAAATTACATCTAAACCTATCCCCCACAAGTGTAAACTACCTTTCATTGGAAACACCCTCTGGTAGGCACCTGTCTTCAACACTTTCCAGTGCAAACTGCCCTGAATTGGAAAATGGCATCTGAAAGGTTCCTACCCTTACCTAAATATATAACGCCATCTGACAAGTAAAGCATAAAGTGTTCAAACTAATAGAAAGTCTTAAAGTATATCTATTTAAACTAAACACCTTTCAGGCAATCACCCCCTCTGACACATAGTTAATTTTGCGGGAGTCAGTGAAGCAGAAACATCCTTACCCGAAAGCTATGGCAAAACGAATCTATCTTCTAAAACTGAAGCCAATAGAGTTTCACAGTTACATATCTGAGCTATACTACCTCTAAGATATCTGAGCTAGGCTACCTCTAAGGGTATGAGTGTACTCTGATGTAGAGGGCACAAGCGTGACATTATCTTTAAATTTCAATCTTGTGATATTTTCTAAAACCCTTTAGCATCAGTCTACGGTTTCAAGCATGTGCTTTTGTTTGCAATCATCGAAGGTAGCTTGTATAACGTTTAATATCAATATATTGTCAACTACTAAAATTCATAAACTATTCAGTAAATATCATCCTGTCCTATGTTTGAACTTGAACTATGAAAATATTATGTGAACCTTCAAGACAAATTAGAAACAACGCGAGCGGTCAACGCAAGCGATTGTAAACCTTAAACGTGCAACGTTCAGCACATTTTATTATATAAATACTCAAACGAACCATCAGTTCGGCAGACTTTGTTTATCACCCAAACCAGTCCCACGCAGCACACATGCCTGCAAGGTTCTAATCTCTAACCTTATTTCCTGCCTAAACCCGAATTTCGCAGCACACATGTGCGTGAATTCAGGTTAGTACCTATCTAAGTAGTAAAGTCGAATCTACGATAAATCTGTCAAAGTGCTAAGTAGAATCTGCCGAATAGTAGAGAGCAGTGTAAATTCTGAATGAAATTAAGTCAAAGGTAACCATAAATACAACAAATTACAACTTACAAAAACTTTATTATAAAAGAGTGACCCAAGACATATAAACAATTCAAAAGTATATCTCAGTATAGTGTAAATGTATCAAGTCTTTGACCAATAGACATTGTTATTGTTTTTAACTGATGTGCCTTTTTATCATCTCTTCTCACCTGACGTAGATTGATCCCGAATCTGAGCTACATAACCTGCACGCCATACAAGGAGTGGTGTCGCGGATTACAGGTCATAGCAATAAAAAAATTTTATACAAAGTAATGCATGCCGTCCTATTAACAATTTAAAGTACAGCGTAAATCTCAAGACATCTATATTTGGTATATGTGACAATATGGCATTTTCAGTTTATCATGCATATTGTTTGCACAACAGTGACAAGCGCACACAATATCTTGTAGTATCAAGCAATTTTTCCCATTTATTGTTGTTCTAGCAATAAATTACGATAATTTGACTCTAAATTTAGTTTAAACTTTCGGCGTTGTAGAATTGTGACTAACTCCATCGAAAAAGAGGAAAGATTCTGTTGCAATTCATTGCATCAGATCACATCACAAAGTGCTTAAGATGATCAAGGTGTTTATGTGTTGCCTCCTTAGTAATCCACATTATCCTTAATTTTTGAAAAGCAGTTGAAGTTTAAGATCTTGTGACCAGAATATGTCTTTCATGAACTTGTCCAGTAGTTTTGCTATATAAGTTGAAATTACATAGAAATACATAAAACCTTAACGGTAATTGCGTTATACCCAAAGCATCCATATCGTACGGAAATAAGAGCCCAAATCCCATCAAAACGATGTTCCTAGCGAGGAGAGGCGTATTAATTTAATTGACTTCCATTCTCTCCGTATTTAACTCTACAAATCTCCCAAAGAGGACAAAATAATATGACGGAGAAGCGAAGTTATCTCTCCAATTTTTAAATTGGATTTCTTCGATCTCATTTCATATCTGATGGCACTTGATGCTTTAATCTTTTGTAATTGAAGCGCACTTAATGCTGCAAATCGGACAAGCAGCGTTCGTGATGCAAGGGTTTGTCGAAATGCTCTAAAATATGGTAGAATAATACAAATTTAAGTGAGAATACAAAAGGTTTTTCAGATTTCAATCAAGAAAAATCTAAAAGGGATTCATTCGCAGAAAATGGTGATAGTACAAAGACAGAAGATAATAATTAATGAACACAATTAGAGACATAATTTTTAACCAGCCCTGTAATTTGCTAATTCGGCTATATATTTTTAAACTAGACTGACTTCTTTCAGTGTATCACATATTGACTTATGTTTTAGATAGTTTTATGAGTAAGGTCAAATTTCTGAGGGTTTACAGTTGGATGGATAAAAAAGTATAGCTGACGAGGAACAACCTCTAATGGTTCGTCTGAGATTAGACTTCTTTAGAGATGGAACTCCAATAGATATTTTCATTTCATATGAAATTGTACTATATACTTCTAGGGATCAATTTTTATGTCTAATGAGGGCACCACAAAATTGTAGGCTAGTACTGGTCTAGTTCAGTTCCGTATACTTGTTTACTCTTGACTAGATACTATTACAACTATAATTGCTCAATCCAAAACCTCTTGAGCTCAGGTCAGCTTTCAAAAACATATCAGTTCTGCTTTTCAATCTCCTATTAAGTGTAAGCTGAAGTGGGGAAAAAGAAGGCACTGATAGGAGCATTCTTTATGTTTACTAATGGTACTGCCTAAGTTATCAGTTAAAACTATAAAAATTTAAATATAAATAATATAGAAATGGAAAAAGCCCTCTTCTTGCTGCTGATTAGAATTAATATCAGGTCTCATCACTGCTTAATTCATACAGATTTTTTTTAGTTATTTTATCGGTTTTCTAAACCGTCTCATCTCATTTCTCTCAAATTTTTACGTTCTGGCACCATTTCCGGTTTCATATGCCGTTGTTAATTACATTACAATTATTATATATTTCTATCCATAATCCAAACTAAGAAAAACAGCTATTAACGCAAAAAGAACGTAATCATCTGACTTATGGATCCAGCACAATCATAAGGCGGTATTTTGCCATAAAATGAAGTAAAATCTATTTTTTTAAATCTAATATCCGCCGAACTTTTAAATTAAAAATTGCAGAGCCACTCACAAGCCCGTATCCTTTTAGCTGAGGAATCGCTACATTTTAAATAAACATGCCCTCGGATGGCAATAATACGTCTCAAACGGAATACGTTAGTGCCATTTTGCCTCTCGGGCAAAATGGCGCAATTTTCCTAATTAAAATTAATACGAGTTCAAAGCTTTGATATTGCGACTTGGAGGTTTTAATGCTTGAACGTTACCACTTTACGTCAATTTTCCTAATAGTGTCTCTGATTTGATGTGTAGCTTCCGTGTTTTTGAGCTGTGTTATTCGTAGTCGAAACATCGTTTAGTCTAAATGTTTAATTAACCCTCCGAGAAGTTAAAACCTACAAAAACGTCCAATTATTAGTTATTCTCTAGATTTCGTTCTTTACCTATCTTCACTTAAATCTACATTTTACCTCAGGAGACAGCGAAGCTTTTAAGCCGAGCAAATAGCTTCTACTCGCTTCTACATAATTTAAACGATTTTTTTGCTTGGTTATAATAATCTATCGGAAAGCACTTCAAGTTAAAGGGCTCTTAATGGCACTTATTCTTTAAGTGGGTACTGAAACCTTCCGAAAGTTTAAGTTTATGAAGTCTCCGAAACTTCGGAAATAAGGAACTTTCATTTTTGTGCAACTTTCCTTACACTTTATGCTCATTTCTTTTGAAGTAACGGCACACGGTCGAATCGCACTCTCGAGTTCTAATTTATTGCCTATCGGGTTTACTTAAAACTCAGTGAATTTTAGAAATATCATTTCGAAACAAATTTCTTTTCTGAGAGTGGTAGAGTTATCCAGTTTCTCTTGATTTAATATTCTATAGAAATTAATATTTTTTATTATGGAACTCATTCAGCATATGGGTGTTGCGAATATAAGACGATGCCAGAATTACTGTGAGAAGCCTTATTTAATTAACTATACAAAGAAAATATATTTATTGGTAAGCTAGACCTCTTCTTGGCCACTGGACTAAAAATATTCTAAGCTAACGTTTCACGTTGGAACTTTTTCAATTTATTCTTCTTCCACATTTAGTTTTAATACGGGGATTTACATACAAAGTGTGTCTATATGGTATGTTCTGCTTCTTTTCTACTCTGGTGGCGCCTTATACAAAGAGATCGGCTAAATGTGCATTTTGATTTAAAAACGACGTTCTTAAAGATGAGGTGGTAACTATGTTCAATAGAGGCGATTTTTTCTTTAATAGATCTACCTAACTGCGTAGTTATCATTTCCTCTTTATTCTGTTAGTAGTTTCATATCACCATCTTCTACATCTGATAAAACAATGTCAAGTTTTGCCTTTCTTTCATCAATGAAACGTAGGTGCATCTCTAGTGATTATTCACAGCTTATAGAGCTACCCTGGGGATGTTATGGGAAATTAATTTGGAAAGAGAATCACCAAATAGGCCACAGATTACTTTTCCTCAGATTACTTTTCCTCTCTTCAATATTATTCGTAGCTTTTTCTTTCTTTTGAGTGGCCGTATCCAATCTCATTAATTCTCACTCTTCTTTTATTATAACTAGGGTCTCATGTTTTTAAGTCAATACGTTCTTGTTCTTCCTGAACCTCGTTTTCTTTCCATTTTCCATGACACTGTCCGATGTGAGGTAACAAAGATCAATTGAATTAATATCTCCTTACGTGGCCAAAGCATGACAACTTACTAAACTTCATGGCTTTAATAATTCCTTGACCCTTTCTCTTTCTGTTCATATCCACCGCATTAGTAGCACCCCTTTCCTTACAGCAAGACAACATCGAATCTAATTTTCGAAAAATAAGCTAACAGTACCTGAACTTAAACCAATCATAAATGTTTAATAACTTTAATGAAAACATCAACAATAATGAACTAATATTTTTCTAAATCAACCTCAAAATGCTGGTTTATTATTATTTTTTTAACGATTTTGAATGGTTGGAGCTAATGATTTAGCAAAACCATCGGAAGGTCCATTGTCATAATCAGTTCATGCTTTCTCTGAGGGTATTACTTCAGTAGATTTTAGGCTTAGTAGTAATGAGCCTAATGTACTAGATGAAACAAATAAATTTATTTTACGATTTAGTAGTGTCATCATGAGAAGTAGAAATTAGTAACTGCTTGTCATCTATTCATTCTTGGTTCTCTCCTTATCTGGAATTTATTAACGAGAGACAGGTAGAGGAAACTAAGCCATAAAGT
>MU188813.1:0-37857 GCA_016904865.1 Pissodes strobi
GTCTGTGGAGCGGCAGGCTACGAACTTAAGGTAATAGTTCTTTAAATTCAAGAATGAAAAACGTGCGTTGGGAGTTTCCTAAAACCACTGTAAGAAGATCTATTGTGGCTGTCCCTGTTTTTGGAACAACCCAACTAGTTTTATATCTGTGATATACTCCATAGCCTTGATAATAACATGTAGCTACTGAGTTGGTTTCGCACATTTGTTTGAAACTTATCATCACAGTGGCATAGAACGTGAATTCCAATTTCCTCTTCTTCTTGGCCGCACAATAAGATAATGATGCTAAATATTGAAGCGAAAATTCTTTTAAATTAATCGTCCTAAAATATGCTCACATCACAGGCCTATAATGGAAAAATTGCCTGAAAATTACAGGATGCAATTTTAGAGATGATATTTGGAAGAACGTCAAGCCTCGACTCATTCGCCACCTTCAAATAATCATCAGAACTACTAGGCTCTGGCGCTCTAGTAACTGATACGTCTTTTGGAAATAGAGATGTAGGTTTTGTCAGTAACTTTTCGCAAGGTTGGGACCTTATTTATTGTAGTGATCTCGTCTAACTGATGGAACAGTTTAATGTGCATTATGAAGTAAACGAGAGTAGGCTTTTTAACCCGTCGAAAACATGAAATTCTAAAGCAGTTTGTGCATTATGATCTAAATGAGAGTAGGCTTTTTAACCCGTCGAAAAAAAAATTCTAAAGCAGTTTGTGCATTATGATGTAAATGAGAGTAGGCTTTTTAACTCGTCGAAAACAAGGAATTCTAAAGCAGTTTGGGCATCATGATGTAAATGATAGTAGGTTTTTAACCCGTCAAAACCAAGAAATCTTAAAGCAGTTCTATTTCAACATGGCAACAGTAGGACAGTCTGTGCATTTAAAAGTATGTTACGATTTACATGAACGAATTAAATTATCGCAACATTCTTTTAAATGAACAGACTTTCCTGCAATTGGAATTGTACTGTTTTGAGACTTCTTTTTGACGAGTCAAAAAGCCTACTCTCATTTATTAAATTGATTTTCATGTCTCCTGGGCAGCAAGTCCACTGCTTCTTATGCGTCTGAGGCATCTAGGATAAGTCACCACCCAAACAAGAAAGGTGAATAATACATGAATATTCAGCTAATCTCCTTCACTGCGGGTAGCCAATCAGTGCAAGTGAGTAGTTGTGTGATGAAACATATACAACAGTAGAAAAACTTAAAGGAAGGAGGCGAGTTTTTAAAGATGTTATAAAAAGTTTCAATTTGAACTACTTATTTCTCATAAAATCTTAGTGAATAATGAATGTGGGGGAAAGTTTTAGTCAACTTTAAAAAGGTGAAACGTGCATGCCATGCAAGGTGGAATATGAACTTGATAGCAGACTAGTATTGAATGTCGCATAGTGATGATCCACGTATATGAAAACAAGTTCCAAAAGATGCGTTAAGAGGAAAAGCATGTGATTTATCATTAATGTTGTCATAAGAGTTTTAGTATTCCTAAAACCAAAGGCGTTTTTTAGAGATTTTGTATTTATTTTGACCCAATATCTTACATGGCGATTATGTACTTTGTTTGAATCTTTTAACCTAAGAATCCATGTTAAATCTCCAACTCGTGTGTCACAGTTTTCGTCTTCCTTAATTGATTATGTATGTTCAAATGTATGTCCCAAACAAATGAAATGTTCAGGTGTTAACGCAGCCTTATCTGATCATAACATTGTTTTGTGTGAAGTTACAATGCTTCCTTTAAAAAACCATCCAAATATAAGTTGGGATGAATATTTAGTGCTTCAAACTATGATTTGTTTTACCAGCAATGTAATATTAATGCTTGGGATAATGTTCTCTTATCACATGACCCTGTTGGTGAATTTCATAACAGTTTAATGAATATGTTCCACATCATGTTTCCAGTAAGGACTATTAAAATACGAGACAGAAATCCTTGGTTTTCTGCTGGTTTGAAGGTGTCTTCTAGAAACCTAAGAAGTCTCCATTATATAAGAAAATTTACAAATGATCGTCACTTCCACAATTACTTTAATAATTACCGATCAATTTATAGAAGACTTATAAAACTGGCTAAAAATTCTTATTACGCTAATCGTTTTGCAAATGCAGCAAATAGGCAAAAAGAGAGTTGTTCAATTGTAAATGGCGCAAAACAAACCATCTTTCTGCGACTATTGGGGATAATAAGTTAGACCCAAACCTAATAAATAAATTTTATTGTTCGGTGGCTGAAAACCTAACAAAGAATATAGTTCAGGATGTTGACCCACTTAGCTTTCTCTCCAATCACACTGGTGCCACTAGTTCATTTCATTTCACTCCGACTGATTTGGAACAGTTGAAGAGAATGATACTAGATATTAAGAATAAAAGAAGCTCTGGGGAGGAAGCACTTTTTATAACTGTTTTTTAATATTCCAGATCATGTTTTGAATATTTTAGTCCAATCAATAGATAAACCATGGGATTCTGGTGTCTTTTCTTCTTCTCTAAAATTAGCAAAGGTTGATCCTCTTCATAAGGGAGGTGATCTGGAGGACCCTTCAAATTTTAGACCTATATCACTGCTCTCTAACTTATCGAAGATTGTAGAGAAACTGGTAAAGACTAGGGTAATTTTATTTTTAAATTTACTTAACCTGTTAACCCCTATTCAATATGGCTTTCGGGAGCATCGTAATACAAATCTTTCAGTTTCTGGAGGGCCTTTATTCTGGTATTAATACTGGAGGGGCAAATGCAGCAGCTTTCTGTGATCTATCAAAAGCTTTTGATTGTCTTAGTCATCGGATTCTGCTGCAGAAGCTCAATCACTACGGTTTTAGAAGTGTTGCACTGTCTTGGTTTGATTCCTATTTATTTGGTCGTTGTTAGAAGGTTTGTGGAGGATCATTTCAATCTGAAGTTTTAAAAAATAAATGGGGGGTTTCACAGGGTTCAGTTCTGGGACCACTTTTATTCCTAATTTTTATAAATGACTTTGCTTGGCTTAATATTTTAGGGAGATTTATTATATTTGCAGGTGACACGACTATTCTATGACATTGTGCTGACCATTTGAGCCTAAAATAAGCAATTTTCTCGGATCTTCAAAGACTCAAATTCTGGTGCGACGCAAATCTTCTTCTTTTGAACTTGACTAAGACCAATGTTATAGGAGCATCCTACAGTCATTAATATGATGATTGAGTGTCATCCCGAATCAAAATTTCTAGGAGTTGTAATTGACTTTAAGCCTCATGTTTTGTCCCTTTCTAAAAATATTGCATCTGCTTGCTTTCCAGTTAAAATAACTGCCATTGAACTTTGACACTTATTGGCAAAAACTGTATATTTTGCCAAATTGAATGGAGACTGAGATATGGGATAGGCTTTTGGGGGTTTTGTAGCCAATATCTTATGGACTCTCTTTTTGTCCTTCAGAAGCGTGCCATTAAATATATCTGTGCAGCAAAAAAACAAGGATCACTGTGGACCATTGTTTAAAAGGGAGAAGATCTTGACTCTGTCTATTTATTTTAGAAACGGTAACTCTCATTCATAAAAATAAACAGAATTTGACCTCGCAAAATCCATTTTAACTCGTAATGTCACTAATTTAATGTTACCAATACCCCATTCCGCCTTGATTAAAAGGTCAATCATATACGAAAGCATTAACATCTTCAACCATCTTCCAAGGCATTTAACATCTCTTCCTTCTCTGAAACTGTTTAGGAAGAAAGTCCGGAATTTGCTGGTTGGTGGAGCGTATTATAGTCTGAATGAATTTTATTGTGATGTGGTTTTTAATTCTCTGTGTGTATTTTATTAACAAATTGTTGTTAGGGTTAAGCTAAGCTTACTTTGTTTCTGTACGTACATATATTTTCATTATTTTAAGTACTGCTTTGTCAATGAGACACCTGTCTTTAGATAATAAAGCTTATTTTGACTTTGTTCGAAATCGACTCGTAAAATTACATTTAAACTGGTTTTCAATTGCCCAAATATTGTAGGCTTCTGACTTTAAATGTATAAATTAAAGATATTCAATCTTTTTTGCGGTTTTCAACAAAATCGTCTCCACAGAATATAGTTAGCCTTGTCTCTTAATTTTTCTACATTACCCCATTTTTTTAGGAGAAATTCTCCAGTCCCGGAACCAGCTGCACGCTAGAACTTATCCTCCGAATACTGACTGACCATCACATTATCTTGAGAACCGGTGTATGCACTATCAAATTCGTCCATCACGAATATAGAAACTCCTGGATCACGGACACCTTTATGCTGACTCCAGAACAAGTCAGTTTGATACCGGATAAGAAGGAGGACTCGGAAAATTTAGAAAAACTAAAGCGTAGCATTCAGGACATAGAGTGAGTAGTCAATTTAGGTAACTAATTTGTATGGTTTTGATAAATGTAACAAGTAAAATTTAAGTAATTTTTCTTACCTTTATAGTGTATTCTAACTCCTAAAATTGAATAAACTTGAGAGGAAAATTTTCACCGAATTGATAAGTGAGAATTTCCCAGTAAATGAGAACAGCCTGCAATGACATGCCATTTGTGTAAACTGCTTTCAGCATCCCTTCACTTATTCAGCTAATTCTCCACCGAATACTATTCGTGTTTAAAAATGAAGAATAAAATTCTGAGAAAATGGGTGTTGCTTACAGAAAACGGCATTAGTTTATTTTCCTCGTAGTTTCAAAAAATAGCCATCTTCACTCCGAAGGAGCTACGAGGAAAATAAACAAATGCCGTTTCCTATAATAAACAACACCCATTTTCTTAGAATTTTCTAGTTGATTTTTAAGCACGGATTGTATTCGGTGGAGAATTTACCGAATAAGCGATGGGATATTGGACGTAAGTAACATGGGCCATCAAGCCACTTTTCGATATACTAGCTTCATATACGCTCTTGTCCCTTATACATTGACGGCTGAGTCGCTCAACAGTTTTTATCAGGGTATATCTTTGACTCTCTTCGAAAGCTTTTCGCTATCTGATGCCGATCCGGGATCATACTTAAACAAGGTTCAACTTGCTGAAACATTTTTCCTTAGGGCAAGAAACCCAAATGAAATAAAGGATACTTTACGCAACATGAAAAATAAACATTCTTCTGGGTGGAACGGACTGTCATTGAGTGTTCAAGGCGATGTCACTGTCAACTCTTTCCGCTCTGGTTGAGGAGATAAACGTCTCCTTTTCTTCTTGTCTTTTTTTATATATGCACACTCGCTCAAGGACGTCTTGATTGTCCCCTTGTTCAAAGGAGGGGACCGGGGACCGTGATAGTTCTTCACACTTGAGACTTATACCTCTGCTCGCCACTCTTGGTAAATTGGTTTAGAGATTGGTGAAAACTCGAATAATGGACTCTAAAAAAGCGTAATATTCTAAATATTCAACAATTTGACTTCCAGGCTGGAGTGGGGACCAGTGATGCTGTATTTAATTTTCTAGAGTGTCTCTATATGCAGTTGAATTCCGGAGAGTGTGATACAAACCGTGCTTTGTATAGGACCTGATTGAAGAGTTCTCATGATAAACGAGCTCTGCGTGATCTTAAAATTTCCATATTCCGGGTATATTCATTGTAATATTCTTAGTTTGCCTCTCTATAAATTATAGACCAGTAAAAACTACCGCAGTTCATCTGCCATTTTGCAGTATTTCGGGGATGGAACCCCGAATTTTGTCCGAATCAATGTCGTACGAAACCGCAACACTTTCCACTTTCCTGAAAGAAAGTGGTGATAATACTGTTCTTAAACCCGAATAAAAACCCGAAGTTGACCACTTCCGTACCACCCCATATCATTGTTAAATACTTTAGGAAATGTTACCGAGAAACTCTTGATGTCGAGAGTCAACAATGCGGTTGAAGAACTGCGCATTCTACCACAAGAGCAGTTCTGTTTTCGCCGCGGACATAGCGCTACTATGCTCGCGGCGAAAATTGCACAAAAAACATATAATGGCTTCTCGATATCGAGAAGGCGTTTGACTAGGTATGGCACAATGGCTTAGTTTACAAGCTACTAGCGAAGTATAGCCTAGTGATAAGAAGTTTCGTCCACAATACAATATGTTTAGGTTGAAGGAAATCTCAGCCTACTTGGACAATTTTATTAAATATTCAAATCAAAACGCCAACATTTCGACACTGATCAGTGTCATCCTTAGAGCTAAAAATCAAAGAACGGTCATTAGAATACATATAAAAACGTAATTTTCTATACACTCAGATTTTAAAATAACCATCTGTCTAACAAGATAAAACTGAAAAATTTACGAACAACTATACAATTACACTGATAGGAAGTTGAACAATCTGAAGTATTATAATTTTTTTTAACTAACTGAACGATGTAAATGGGACGTAAAAACACACAAACAGGGAGAACCAAACCAAACAAAACGTACCTAGATTACTACGAGTTACAATTCTGACGAGCGATCATTAACAATGAATCTTATGAAGTCGCAATGCTGTATCGGTAGCTACTAAATCGCAGTGTCGTATATCACGAGTGCAAATTTAGATTGTATCCTCACCCATTCACCAACATCCAGTATATTAAAAATTACTAGGGGGAAGTCTGACTGATTGAAATGCCTATAACTTTAGTTTGACTCAACATATTTGAGCAAACTAGGTCTCGTTTGAGAGAGGAAACCTTGCTTATTAAGAACAAAATATACCCATGACAAGTTGGTATTTGCTGCTCCCGCTAGGGGGCGCCAATTCGAAGTTCATGGTTTTTTAAATTTTTCTCCGAAATTTCAAATATAATGTGACCATTATTTAACAGAAAAAGGACCGAATTCGAATAAAACATTCCAATTTAATCTCTCATGTGTTCAAACTGCCTCCCATCATGTTGCACATATTGTTTCAATCTTTGTTGGGTGGAGAAAATTGCCGCTTCGATTTCAGCCGCTGGCAGTTGAGGAAGAAGGGTATGGTAATTAATGTAGTCTTTTAAAATATTACGAACAGTAGTTCGTGCTATACCCAAGTTTGAAAATAATGCCCTAGTTCCAATCTGCCTATTATACTCTATGTATGCCAGGATACATAATATTGTCCTCAGTTCTTCCATTGCCACGCCTACAGAATTTAGGACGAAGAAAACTGCCAGTATCGCGTAATCGTTGTGCCAAGAGTGGAAAAAATTTGACGTTGTGAAAAAGTATAAAAACATACGTGTGAATTACTGAGTCCGAAATTCGCCAGAAAAAGGGCAAAATTTTGAATTTATTCTACTCATATTTCCAAGTTTTTGGCTGATATTTTAATTTAGGAGAAAGATCACGATAACTATTATATTAAAACTGGGTACCTGAGATAAGCTTCGTTCAATTGTTACACCAAATTTCTTTAAATATTGAAGCAGTCCTAAGTCATAATTTACACTTATTTCCGAGCTTATTTCCTATTATGTTATTATTATAGTATCATTAATGTTATTTTCATGATTGTTTTGATTATTTTTGTTAATAAAACATTTTTTACTTTAGTCCTGATATGCTTGACCATAAAATTCGAAAAATAATTTGTTTTCCAATGCATGCATTGTTAAAAAATGCTCTTCTGGCAATAACTCCTGAACGCGTGAAGTTATCGATATGCGGTTTAGAGGTTTTTTCCTGCAAATTTGATATACTTTCTCTTTCTGTTAAAATAATGGTATCATTATATTTGAAATTTCGGAGAAAAATTTAAAAAACCATGAACTTCTGAATTGGCGCTCCCTATCGGGAACAGTAAATACCAATTTGTCATGGGTATAGTTTATTCTTAATAAGCAAGGTTTTCTCTCTCAAACGAGATCTAGTTTGCTCTCAAATATGTTGAGTCAAACTAAAGTTATAGGCATTTCAATAAGTCAGACTTCTTCCAAAGTGATCAACAAAAAAGATGCAGAATTTCAGTGATGGTATTCTTTTATCAACTTATAATAAAACATTTTTGAGTAAAATGCATTTTTCTACCCAACCATAGCTATTGCGCCCCCTAGCGGTAGAGGTATAAACTTGAAAATTATTTCCAGTGTTTTCTTTTGGTCACTTTAGTTATTTAATTTTTTACCGCAAGTCTCTACGATTAGTAGTTGCTGAGATACAGCCGCTTAACTCGCTTATTTGCCCACCCTGTACGCGTGACATAATCCATCACCAGATTGGCAAGTATAGGACTAATTGGTGCTCCCACGGGATTTCCAAACTCTTGTTGATAAAATTAGTCATCAAAGGAAAATAACTACATCGGAAAACAAACCTTATCAAATCATGAAAATCAGAGTTATCAATACTTGTGTGCTTGGATATCTCGTGCCAATGAATATCAATCACATTAGTTACTAGATCTTGTGGAATGTTGGTGAACAGGAACTTCACCTCAAATGAAACAAGTACGTAATCGTCCGGGAAAGTCACATCACAGTACGAATTCTTCACATTATATTGAAATGTTGGTGTTAATTTATTTAGAATGTCATGCACAAAATCTAGCAATTTTATAGCCAGGGCTGTTGATGCATGATACGATAGGTCGAAACGATCTATTAGGTTTATGAAGTTTAGGAAGGCCATATATTTTCGGATTTACGCAATTATATGATTTAGGCCTTTTAGCTTTTTCATCATCAATATATATTTTCGTCTCTAAATAATTTACGATTTTATTATTATCTGTTTGATACTTGTTGGTGGGATCTTTTGAGAGGCTAGTATAAGTCCTGTCATCAGTCAATAGTTGTTGCATTTTTTCTTTATATTCCATTTTAATAATAATTGCCGTGTTATTTCCTTTATCAGAAGGTAACACTAATAAATTTTCATGATTCTTTAAGAACTTCTTTTGGTGTATATCTAGTTTTTTTATTGTGTTTGCTTTTTCGTATAAAATTTGTAATTATATTTGTACAAGACGACCTAATCATGTTCGCATCAACAACCTCGACATTATCATGTATACAATATTCTATATCGGCAAAAAAAAATGTAATATAGGTAATTTAGTATATAAATGGTTTACAGCGAACCTAGTCCCTAACCTTAATATACTTTCAACATTCTGAGGAATTTCAAATTCAGTCGTATTAATTAACCATTGATTATCATGATTCACATCATGTTCAAAATTTATACAAGTATCAATATTGCGGTGTTTGAGTTTATTAAGTTTTAAAATGTGCTTGTTCTTTGAATCCACAAACACCCGGTTATGACGAGTGTAAATTGTAGGACTCATATATTTTTAAAACAAATGTTTGTGCCTGGTTTTTATAAGTACCGACCATTTTTTTCTAATTTATCAATCTGGTAAACAACAATTTTAATCTGGAAGTTTAATATTTTCTCATTAAAAATGTCTATTGCTCTTTTAATTTATTAACATATGAATGTTGAAAATTTGTTAGCGCGGAAAAAGTAGCGCTGAATTTTTGTTGAAGATGATCTGGAAAAATATCTGCTTTGCGACAGCTTATGAGAAACGTCCTTTGGTTTTTCAAATGTGCGAGTTTCTCCGTCGAACCCGACCAACTTTTCAGGATGAAAACTGCCTCCCTATTAATATAACCGTGAACCCAAGAATCTACGAACCAATAATCCTTGGGAAAGATAAAAGTAATTTGGTTGAAGGGATTATCCCATGTAACTATATTTAAGGCATGCAATGCTGCTAACCTATTTGCGGAAGGCCTACATCTGCCCTACGCCCGTAGATGTTTGGTACGCGAGTGGAGTGAATCCATGAGTATAACACGCGTCACATAACAACATTACTAAGCAACTAGGTTATAGGTACTCAAAATATGTAATTCTTCATATAAATGATTATCTATCTATCTATCCGGAGAGTGTGTACCGGCAGTTTTCTGTAACTTATCCAACGCCTTTGACTGTGTGAATCACAGAATACTGTTGCAAAATCTTGAAAGCTATGGTTTCAAAGGAGTTGCACTTAACTGGTTCCGCTCATACAGGAACGCTAAGTCTAGGCGACTACAAATTGATGTGGGTGTGCCCCAGGGTTTCATCCATGGACCAATCTTGCTCCTTATTTACGTCAACGATCTTCCACAGATCTTAATTAAGGGCAAATTTACTCTCTTTGCGGATGATACGACAATATTTTGGCATGGTTCAGATCCTAATTGGGAGTTCACATCTGACTGCCGGCCGGTACAGACGCGAGCAAAAAATAGTCCGATGAAAAGTGTTTATTCGCACATTCCGATCGTTTATTCTTAACGTTATTAGGCTTGCTTTACTGTGGTAAATAGTAAAGGCCATTTACAGCGTATTTGCTTAACTTTTCTAGTCGCCGTGGACGTAACCCCGGCAATTTCCCCCATGGGGGACTACACGGAGGATGAAGATGCAATGTCTAATATCTCAATGGAATCTAACCCCGAAAGGAAGATCTCCGAAACCTACATGAAGAAGATACGTAACCGATGCAGCAGCTATGCTGAAATCTGCGTACAGTGTCGCCTGTTCGCAGAGAGCCTTAAAAATCTCGACGACTTAAGCAATAATGATGCCTGTAAATTATCAACCACGATTAGACAACATTTTAGGGATACCCACCCTACAGGAATCAAACGCAACGCAACCGTAACAGCTAAAATCGACACAGGGAAGAAGAAAGCCAGTCTCACAAGCATACAAAACGCCGACACGGCCAAAAAGATCAAAGTCATCTTGACTGACCGCCAAAAAAGGGACAAAAACATCAACACTTCTTCAGCTACGAAAGAAACGAATTCCTCAGACGACAAACAAGAAGGCGTCCCCGCTTTGATGGCCCCGCCTCCTCCTCCGCATCCTGTTGCCCTGATACCAGGTGGCGAGAAGGACCCATTTAAAGTACCCTTCAAGCAAATTCCCTTCAAACGGAATTTTAGGGTGAATGTGCTTGACATGAGCCAACCCCCTGTGACCACCCAGAATCAGTATCAACCCCTACAGGGGTTAGATACAGAAGAGGACAATGTGAGCGTGGCTTCCACTACGGCATCCACCGGAGTGAAGCGAAAAGCTAGTAATGCCAGCAAGCCAAAAGCATCCCCTAAATCGAAACCAACCCCCGTGCCACCTATCGTCATCAAGGGTAGACCGGCTGACCATCGTCAACTCAGAGACGATCTTAAAAATATGCATATTTCACGGTACGAACTCAAGTACACGAAAAATTCCGTTATCGTGTACTGCGATAACGGTAATGATTACCATATACTCCGTCGCGCCCTAGAACAAGAGCGCACGGAGTATCATACATATGCTATCACACAGGAGAAGACAAGGGCTTTCGTGTTACGAGGCCTTGATGGAGACATCAAAACGGAAGAAGTCAGAGAAGCGTTATGCGACGAATATAACATCCGCCCTAAAAACATCTATGAGATGAGAAAAACTCGCACCCCGATGTATCTAGTCATCCTGGGAACGGATTTCACTATTCGTCGATTAAATCAAGAAATAAAGACACTAATGAGCGTCAGAGTAAGCTGGGAAGCTCGCCGTGCAACCAAGCCCGTACTGCAGTGCAAGCAATGCCAGCAGTTTGGGCATGCAAAATCATACTGCAATAGGAAAATTGCGTGTTCCAAATGTGCAGGACAGCACGAGATCACGGAATGCACTCAAAATCTCATTAAGTGCGTGAACTGTGGCGGACCTCATCGGTCAATAGATGAGGAATGCCCAGTTTATGTGTATAAATTGAATATCATTCAAACCAACACCAAGGCGAAACCAGCAAAACAAGTATTTCGCCCTGCGCCTCCCCCAGCTAACCCCGCTTGGAGACAAGCGGCACCGACGAGCCAAGCAGACGGCCCACGGGGCCAAGGCCTACGCAATGGCCAACGATCCGAAGAAGAGTTCCAGCAACAATTCCCACCCCTGAGAACCAGACAGACCCAGATCCGGGATAACCAGCAGCACCCTAGCAATGTAAAACAGGTTAGTGGTACTGCTCGCGCTAATTCTAATATCCCTAACAATATACAAAGCCATGTAAATATTTCTAATGTTATGTCCGACGTGAACGATGTAGTTACAAAAATTAACTCTCTTGTCAACCTAGAGCAATTGTTTCAAGCACTTGATTTTTATGCAAATATGCTTGAATCGTGTCGAGGGGATAAGGCTTCGATTATCCAAACCTCGATACGATTCTTTTCGAATGAATACAATCGTTTCGATGTGTAAATGCTACATATCGCAAGTTGGAACTGCAATGGTATCAGGTCAAAACTGGGCGAGTTCCGTAATTTTATGCATACAACCAATTTTCAGATTGTTTTCCTCATAGAAACACGTTTAGATCCTAACTTTTCGTTTAAGATTAGGAACTATAACGTCGAGCGTTCTGATAGGCCTGATCGAAACGGGGGAGGAGTGGCCTGCCTCGTACATAGGTCGCTCTGCTATAAAAGGTGCCCAAACCTTAGATATCAAATAGAACACGTCTGTATCGAGACAGAGAGCGGTCTACGTATCTGTGGCGGGTACGCGCCCCCGGATCTCCGCCTCACTGCACCTGACCTCTTTGCTTTATTACCGCAAAACAGAGTATCCCTGTTGATAGGGGACTTAAATGCCACGCACGTCGAATGGGGCGGCGTAACTAACACCAAGGGTAGATTATTTAAGAGGATAATCGAAAATAATCTGGAAATGTCCTATCACAGAAGTCCAAATCCTACCTATCTACGTAGTGACTCGTTCCTAGACATTGCTATTTCCCGGGGAGCGATTAGAACAACGCAACTTCAGGAAATCAATGCTTTAAACTCGGATCATCTCCCAATCAAGATTGGATTGTACTGCAGGGTCCCTGTACTGCCAAACGACACCGTCGTTTCGTACAAGAATATTGATTGGCGAGAGTTCCGAGCTAGGCTAAGCGAACTAACTATCATCCCTGAGCAAATAGTCACTGTACAGGATCTCGAGCGAGAGGTCGCAACTCTTACATCAAATATCCAGCGCATCCGTGATGCAATGTGCCCTAGGGTGGCGATTCGCCCTAGGACAGAATCCCTTCCCGCACCATTCCTTGAACTTATCACTTACAGAAACCGCTTTCGACGTAGATGGCAGAGAAACCGGACACAAATGGGATCCGCTCATATCAATGCGCTGACGGAGGAAATAAGGGTTAAAATCCGGGAGCATCGCGACCAAACATGGCTCGCGTATATTAATAGCGTGAGTAGGGAAGATGGATCGCTGTGGAAGTTAGCCAAGCGAGTCCGAGGAGGCTATACGCAAATCCCTGTCATAAAACACAGGGGTCATGAAATCATGAACGACATAGGGAAAGCGGAAGCCTTCTCGGACTACTTGGAAGACGTCTATAGCGAGGCTCCGGACACCCTACCGGACTACGGACGCTTTAGTCACATCGTGAATGTGTTTAGACAACACAAGTACCCCATCCCTCCGGCAGTTCTTGATAAATTGAGAATCACACCGGCGGAACTCCGCAAAGCACTCTGTCATCTCCCGAGAAACAAAGCGCCCGGCCCGGACAATATTCCGAACATTATCCTTAAAAATTTTCCCAAGAAAACTGATCCATTACATGCATATTATAAACGCGGTAATTCGACTGCAACACTTCCCCAAAACTTGGAAAGTAGCGAGCGTCATATACTTCCCGAAACCGGGAAAAGACCCGTCTTTAATTTCATCTTATAGACCAATATCCCTGCTTAACACCCTCGGGAAGGTAGCCGAAAGGCTTATCTTGCCGAGGATAAACAGGGTGGTTAAACATTTGAACATCTTACCCCCCGAGCAATTCGGCTTTCGAGGCCAGCATGGCACTGTCATGCTGGCAGCGAAACTAGCCACTGACATATATGAAGGGTTCAACAATAGGCAGTCCACTGCTCTCCTATTGCTGGACATAGAGAAAGCGTTTGACAGGGTATGGCACGATGGGCTGCTCTATAAACTGCTGGCAATTTACAGCATGCCGCTGTATATGGTAGCGCTCATCGAGTCATATCTTGCCGGACGTACTTTCTCTTCCAGAATTGGCAGACAATCTTCTAGGAACAGAAGACTGTTAGCAGGGGTGCCACAGGGTACCGTATGGTCGCCGCTACTATTCAGTCTTTTTATAGCAGACATCCCGTCTCATCCCAACACCTGTAAAGCCCTGTTCGCTGACGACACAGCGATTTATTCCCGGAATCCTATAGCCGAAGTAGCGAAATCAAGTATAAATGAGCATATGGACATCTTGATTCCATACTATAATAAGGGGAAGATTAATCTTAATCCCACAAAAACGGAATTAATTATTATTTCTCGCAAAAGAAAGGACATTGCAACTACCCCTTTATTAATAGGCAACACTGCCATCCACCCTAAAAACAAGGTAAAGTACCTCGGCCTAACCTTCGACAGCAAATTAAACTTCAGTAAGCACATTGAAGCAGTCGTAGGGAAGAACGAGGGTATAAAGAAGAGACTGGGACTCCTGATAGCAGGAAGATCATATTTAAGCCCTGCAAACAAGCTTATTCTATATCGTGCAGTCATAAGACCAGCCCTGATGTATGGTGCCCCGGTGTGGTGTTCGGTGGCAAAGTGCCATAAAAAGAAGTTGCAAGTACTTCAAAATAGTTACTTAAGGGCAGCTTTCTCTCTAACCCTACGGGATCGAGTCAGAAACGAAGACCTGCATGCGTGGGCTAGAATCGAAACCGTCGATGAATATATCGATAACCACGCATGTAGGTTTTTCGAAAGACAGATCCGAGGATCGGCATTAACAGCGCACATTGCCGACACTAGATACAACCCTGCACGCCGTACGCCTTACGGCACCATATATCGGGAAATCACGTTATTCTATAAGCAACTTATGCCGCCATGACTCTAGTCCCTTCAGGAATAGAGCCACTACATCAAACCACCCTGATTTGTACTGCTTTTAACTTTCAAAAGCAATCTCCTGAAAATTAAAAAGTCCGATGTACCAGGGGCACAGAAGCCGACCAGCGGGAAACCGCGGGTAAGCCGCTGCCCACCAGCCAGCTACCCGTGTTCGAACATGGGGGCGTGGCTTGCTTGACGACTTTTTCGGCCTGTAAATGCGCAACCACCGCCACCACCGCATTTAGCTCACTTGGTTTCTACCTACGGAAGCGTCCATGTCTTCGCAGTCGACACCGCGGAGGCTCGAACAGCGCTCCTTGATACCACTGCATCCTTACAGGAATCGACTTAACTAAGTCTTCACTTGTAAATAGTCTATGTTAGCTTTAATTATTGTTGTACAGTGTGATGTCTTTTTAACTATGAAGCCCTGCTCTCGAAGAGCATTTAAGCAGGGTTTTTTTTATCAATTTTCCCTGCATTTTCGCCAGGTAATAATATTACTTACAGAAGACTGTACAGCTTCTCTCTTAGCTTTCGCTAATCACTTTATCGGTAACGACTTTGACGGGATAACCCAAGTAAAGATCACAATAAAGCAGTACCACGAACCCTAGACCTAAGTAGGTGTTAAAATCAGCCCCCCTACGGGTGCCTATCTGTTGGCCACGGCGCTGATGTAACAGCTCCAGGCGAAACAACAGTTATAGTTTTAGTATTAGGTTACTTTACTGGCATACTTATTCTAGGTTTAGTAGTTTCATGATGTTAATATTGAAATAAATAAATGATGATGATGATGATCCTAATTGGCTAAAGGCTTCTATTGATAAAGACTTAATTCTGGCGAAGTGATGAACTGGTTGACATTTAATTTAACTTACAAATTTTTGGGTTTTCTCTCCACTATCGTTTTGAATTGGTTATATAGAGTCTCTTCGGGTCTGGCTCCAGAATATAAACAGCACAAGTGCTAGTTTAGTGACCCTAATGAAATATAAAAAAAATACCTAGATAACTTCAACGTTTCGGTGATCAAATCTGTCACCGTTTTTTTATAAAAAACCATCTGTTGGAATTGAACTTGGAGCGTGATCATAACATAAACAAGTAGTCTGTGTCAAAATGAGCACAAAATTCAACTTCAGGTGTTGTGCAAATATAACCTATGTATACTTATGCTGTGTGACTTGCTCACACTTATTTCATCCAAGTTGTCTGGCAAGAGCCTTCAAGAATCATGTTAAGTTGAGTAACCAAAAAATATTCTGCTCAATTAATTGGAAGACAGCTTATGAGAATGATCAAAGGCCTAATCCTCTGTCCGATGAAGTTGAGAAATATGAAAAAGAGAACCATTTACTAAAGGTCCAGCTCAATGAAAAAACTGACCAATTAGAAATTGTATGTGCAGAAAAAGATGAAATCATACAGAAATTACAAGGAAAGGTTAATAAATTAACAACAGACTTTAACCAACTGCAAGTTTCATCAAAAAGGGAAAGGCGTAAAACACAGGAGTTCGAAGAGGACGCACTTGATTTGGAGAAACAATTACAAATGGCATTAACAACCAAACAAGAGGAAGTTATCTCACTTCGTACAACAATAACAGAACTGAATGAAGAAAAAGTGACTATAAATGGCACCCTACAATCTTATAAAGAAAAACAAGCAAAATTTGAGAAAGATTTGGAGGATCTCAATGAAATAAACAGAAATATGATTAAATCTATGAGGCTCCTAGAGCTAGATAATCATTCATAGTCTAATGAAATATGCCTTTTAAAATCTCAATTGAATGAGCTCACCTCTATAAGACCACATTGTGCACCATCCCCACCAGAAGTTCAAGTCATGACCACACCATCTCCAAACTATTCTTCTGAAGAGAAGGTCCAGTCCAAAAAACTACTCATCTGCAAACAATCTGGGCAAACAACTGCATAGATGCCTTGAAGGAAATATTGCAGTACAAATAATCACAAAACCTAATGCATCCTACATGCAGGTGTTGGAGAACCTTGGACCCTTAGTGACGGAATTAACAGAAAATGACTATGTTATTATAGACTGTGGTTCTATTGATCTGTGTAATGGTAAATTTCCTAGAGTTAGGTATATCAACAACAGTATTAAATCTTGTTTACACACTAATTCCTGTCAAGTTCTATTTTAAATAATATGTGTTCACATAAGGTTCATTTATTTAATTGTAAGTTTAGAATATTTATAGATTGTGTGAACCACTTTGTTAAAAATCACGTGTCATTCATGGATATTTGTGATAACTCGGGCACCAAATTAAACAATCTTGAAATTTCACAAGCCTTATCTAGTTTAATAAATAGAATTCTATAGAGAATCATAATAACTCATCTATTCCCACAATCAATATCTCGAGTTGTGATAAATCTTTTTTAGGACTCACTGCCACAAACTAAGTACACTCTTAACAAATATGCAATCGATAAGAGCTAAAATTAACGAACTAGTGTTATTTTTGGATCATATTGACTATCCATCTATTTTACTATTAACTGAACATTGGTTAAGAGCAAATGAACCAGTTCATATTCCTAGTTATAGTGTTGTGGCCAAATACTGTAGAAACCGATCTATACATGGTGGTACCATTATCCTTGTCCATGATAATATACTAAAAAAAAATTAATTTTAAGGAGGTAAATACTGTTGTTGATCTCTGTGAAGAGCTTTTGTTTGAATGTATATTCTGATATTTTAAATTTGTTTATTGTATGTATTTATCGTTCACCAAATTCATGTAGGGAGATTTTCTTATTTAGGTTGGAGTTGTTGTTAAGTAGTGTTTCACCCCGATCATCAATAATTATTGGGGGAGATTTTAATATCAATTATTCAGAGAAAAATAATAATACAGTTAAATCAATTAAGCATCTGTTGCCTGCTAATTAATTTTAATGATGGCGTATCCTGCTCAGTGTTGAATCCTGGTTTGTCGGATCATGAGGCTGTATTTTGCGTTTTTGATCTTCCAAAAAAGAAAACTAAATCCGTAAAAAGACGGGGTCGTATTTATTCAAAGAAAAACTTTAAGGCATTTAAACAGGCCTGTCTAGTAACGAATTGGGAAGAATCATCCATAAATAATAATTCTTTATTGACTTTTAACCACAAATTAGTTCAAATATTCAATAGTACTTTCCCTATTGTATATATAAGATCAAAAAATAGAAAACCCTGGATAACTAGAGGTTTAAAAGTCTCTTCTAAAAATATGAGATGCATCAGATTTTGGATTCAGCAAGTAACAAGCAAGGGGAAACATGGAAAATTATAAATTATCTATGTGGCAAACAAAAGTCAAATAATAATTCTTCCTCACTGAATGCCAACAAACTTAATTCTTATTACTGCTCTGTTGCATCTCAAATTGTCAAAAATATACCAAGAACCTCTACAAACCTATTGTCTCTCATGCAAGGTGTCTCTAGTGACTCTTTTTATTTTATTCCTGTAACAGCTGATGAAATCACGAAACTATTTTCAAAAATTGAAAAGAAAAATTCTTCAGGGTGGGATGGCATTTCCATTAAGATTTTTATGAATTTGCAGATTGTCAAGCTTAAACTCACTTTGACAAGATGACAATTATAATGTCATTTAATGTTGCTAAGACCAATATTTTGTCTTTCAAATATAATCTGGAGCTATTACTCTTCAAAACAAGATGATCAGTCCATCTGACACTAGCAAGTTTTTTAGTTTGACAATTGACAAACAAGTAAAATTTGAACTCCATGTCTTTTTTAATAAATAAACTGTCATCTAACTGTCTTGCTATTAGAGTAATTGCAAATTCACTTGAATTTAGTGTGGTTAAAAGTGCCTATCATGCCCTCATTGAGTCCCATCTTGGGTATGACGTAGTGTTTTGGGAGGTGTGCTCTCAGTTTTCGTTTAACTCACTATTTAAGTTGCAGAAAAGAGCCAATCCATTATATATGTCGAGTTCCTTTTCGATACCACTGTCGAGCCTTATTTTTGAAAAATTCTGTGCTGGCACTATCTTTTATATTTATCCTGGAGACAGCTTGTCTTATACATAAAAAAATATTATCATCGGCTTAAACCTCCATCCATCAGATTACGTTTTCGAAACTCCTTCACACTTGCACTGACTATCCCAAAAACTGAGCGGGTGAGGGCCTGTATTGTGTTTGGGGGCAGAAAGGTTTATAACCACCTGCCTCTTCGCATAAGAAAAATGAAATGTGAAGCTAGTTTCAGAAAAAAAAATTACTGGCAGAAGCATTTTATTATCTGGAAGAATATTTTAAAACAAACTTTTAGTGGTGGATTTCTGTTTAGTGTTTTAATTATATACTTGTATTCATCACAGTTTGTATTTGTTTATATTTTATATGTAAAAAATTATTTTCTACTGTCAGAATGTAGATAATTAATTTTAATTTCTTAACTGCTTTGATAACACTTCTGTTTATAACAATAAAGCGATATTTAACTTTGGCTTTGTTATAAACATGTTTTTTTTTCTAGTATCACGAAATGGTTCAAGATAAAACCGTTGCCATGGGCTTCGGTGGACGGCACGTTGAATAAAGATATGCTAAAAATGTGGTTGTCACAAGTCTTCTCTTACTGCATAGAAAACCCTAGCACCCTTCTGACAAGCATCTGCGACAAATTTTGCTATTTGAAGCCGGTCGATGTATTTTTTTTAGTCGAGGTAGGTGAACAGTTGAGTAGACTTCATGTACTTGAAACTAAAATATTTAAAGTGATTTTGTTGAATTGATTTACTAAACCCGTCGTTTCCTTAGGGCGATGTATCGCAGAATTCTTAATATTTTGGTTAAATTTTAAATGATTTTTGTTTAAAAGAATTTTCTACCCAATTTTAAGAAATCGTGGCTCATATACTAGAGATAGGAATGTATTTAAGTTGTTATCTAATGATAAGTAAGGGCAAAAAGACCATGCTTTGGTACCAGTTTGGGTTAGTTGAAATAAAAAAAATATATATGGCATTCAGGCGTGAAGACATTCACAATTTGTTTTTCTCTTTTAGACATTGGAAGGCATTGGTGCATTGGAGATGCGTCGACTCCCGACTATTAATGTCGATGCATTCTCAGAATACGAGTTTTTAGCCGATAGTAAGTATGATTTGTAGATTAAAGATTTAAATTAAAATTAAAATATGAAAGAATATCAAATGTGAAATTTCCTTTCAGGTAAAGCGACGTCGTTGGACAAATTCGAAGAGATATACATAGAGCCTAATAATATTTGCTTTACAATGCTAGGATCATTTTTTCATAATTTGTAAATACTATAAGTACCACATTTACATTGATATAATGCTAAGAAATTTTTGATTTTGTTTAAAAAGGGATCCTGCTAGAATTAGAAGATATGCAAAGGAACAACCTCGCTCATAGGCAGTATATGATATAGCTCCAAAATATGCTCTAAGGGGTCTTTTTCTTGACTTTTGCATGGAGTTTAAGCTAACATTCCCTTTTATTAATTTACATTTGCAATACAAATCCAGCATTGTCTAGAAAAATATCTCATTGACAAAGCTCGAAACTAAAGTTAGCAAAAAACATTAAATATTATAATAATAAAGTAACATAGAAACATATATCAATAGGCAAGTAAAACGAACGTAAAAATAAGCATCTGAAACCTACCTGATAACAATAAAATCCGCTGCTCACCTACATCAATCCTTTATATGTTCTATGAAGATCAGCAAGTTATATTTGCAACCAAAACATAATGTATAGATACTTCATATATCCTCAACTCAGCAGACGTGGCTAAAATATTGTATATTAAGTATGCCTTATGATAGAAGTACCAAAATAAATTATACGGTATCTAGTAAAGATGTGTGTAAAGGAAATGATAAACAAATAAACGCAAAAATAAAATATGAGCAGTAATACTAAAAATGCTTAAAACACCCTTTTAATACACGCTTATACTATAGTATACTTTACCCTGTAAAAAACTTTTCTGAACGAGTAAATTGTCTGTTACTCTCAACAGTTCTGTAACCTGAAGGTAAGTGATGTAAATGTTAAGACCTTCGTATATCGATGAATTGGTGAGCGTGCTCTTGGCTGTCGGCAATCTCATTCTATCAGCATTGCGAGTGAGTGTCATAACCATTCGCATTTGATGTATTTTTATATTTTTTATAGACGAGTAACACAGTTTCCAGGATAAAGATGCAACTCGATGGAGTCTGGCAAAGAACTTCCATTTCTCTTTACAACCTAACCCAAAATAATAACACATTTCATTGCAATAACATTGAACTTAAACTCAGTAAAAGTATTGCTTTTCTGGGAATTTGCCTGGATCAAACAATGGATTGGAAGCCACAAATCCATAAATTTGGTTTTAAGCTATACATTACGGGTTATCAGTAATGTAGTGAATTGGACATGCCGTAGCACTTTCAGCATACTAAGCCTATGCTGCGATATTTTTTTGAGGAAATTTTAATGAGGCAGATCGAATAATGGTTCTTCAAAAGTATATTCAAATAATTTTTAAGATGGTATATATAGATCACTGCAGAGAAGTTATAGTGAAAAATGGCATTCTGATCATAGTCAAATAAACTTTATTGTCCAAAGATAATATATCTCATTGCCAAAGCAAGATCTTAGACTAAATGATGTATAATCTGTTTAATCAAGGTAAAATTAAAAAGTGAAAGTAAAAATTTCAAATATTAAAATCTAAATAAGCCATTTCAACAGATTTTCAAAAAGCCTTTGACTGATACACCTTTGAGAATACAAAGGCTTAGATTGCGATTACAATTATATGATTTAATTGTGCGGTATAAGCCAGGAAAAGAACTCTTATTGCCTGATGCTCTGTCTCGCTCATATTTAGAATCTGATGATAGGCTTTCGGACATAGATTCCGATATTAATGCTCATTTATGTATGGTAGTCAGTAATTTATCATTTACTGATAACAAAATAGATGTTTTCATTAGAAATACGGCTATTGATTCTGATTTGTCTTTGATTGTAAGTTACATACAGAATGGTTGGCCAAATTACGAAAAAATTCCAGACCATGTAAAATTTTATCATTCCATCAAAGATGAATAATTTTTTGTGAAAGGTCTACTTTTTAACAATAATGCTGTAGTGGTACCAAAAGGTTTAAGGTCAGAAATGTTAAGGCTTCTCCATTTTAATCATTTTGGCATAGAAAAATGCAAGTCTATGGCAAAAAAATATTTTATTTTGGCCACACATGCTGAAAAAAATAGAGGATGTAGTTAGAAATTGTACTACTTGTAAATTTCAGAAAACACATAGCTATGAATCTTTAATGTTGAGAGAAGTTCTTAACCATCCATTTGAGGTAGTGGGTGTTGATATTTTTTTTATTACAAAACTAACAACATAACAGCACCCAAACTCTTGCTACTACTGTCAACAGAGAAAACAACTTTTATTTGAGTATCAAAAAATTTCAATACTGTAGTTCCGGTTAATATTTCCTTTAGCTGTGCAAAATCTGTTTCATGTTTACCAGCATACAAATTCTACATAATTTTTTAAAAGTTGTCTCATCGAATGGGTCACATCCGACAAATTAGGAATGAACTTACTTACATAAGTTACCATACCCAAAATGGTTGGTGTTTCTTGTCCCTAGGATTGTCCATTTTTTAAATTGCACTGATCTTGTCATCATCAGGCTTTAAACCTTCACTACTAAACACCATGACCAACATAATTCCCTCTTGAAACACCAAACTGACACTTCTTCCTGTTGAATCGGATGTTTGCTCCATACGCTCTCTCCAACACCGCTTTCAACTTTCTGTTGTGGTCCTCCTCATCTCGTCCCCAAACTAGAATATCATCAATGTACACCTCCACTCCTTGCAGACCTCCAAACACATTTTTGAACTTCTCTTTGAAACACTTCTGGCGCAGAACAAAGCCCAAAAGGCACACGTTGGTATGCGTACCTCCCAAAACTGCCAGCATGAAAAGTTTTGAGAAGTTGACTTTCATTTTCCAGCTTAATTTGATAAAACCCTTTGTTAGCGTCCAGAATGGAGAATACTTTGGCTCCTGGCATGTTTGAGGCTAACTCTTCAAGAGTTGGCAACTGGTAGCGTTCTCGAACTAAAGCATCATCCAGAGGCTTGGGATCCAGGCATAAACGTAGCGATCCATCAGGTTTCTTCACAATAACCAATGAATTGCACCACTCAGTAAGTTCCCTAACTTTTCTTATCACCCAACTCTTTTTTCACTTGATCTTGTAGACCAATTGGTATTTTCCTTGGTGGTTGAGATACTGGTGTGACATCTTTTCTCAATCTGTTTTGATATGTACTCTGTAGCTCACTGGTTGTGTTGTTCTAGCAACTCATTCAAACAAGTTTTACCTTGCAAAAGATGTAACTTCCTCAATGCTGCTGTATACCATTTATCTCACATGATATAGTTGTTTCTCCAGAAACACAGATTTTTGATCCATTGTATCACTTCAAGCTCACCTGGGAAGGCATAATTTTAACCTCCAGCTCACGTGCAGTCTTCATGTTCAGGACATTCACATCTGCACCTGTATCTACTTTGCAGACAATGTCTTTGTCTCTTATTCGAATTGTTTGCATCCACTCATTGATACTGCCAACAAATTTTTCAGTACCTGAAAGAGATCTAACATACCTATAGATCATCGGAGCTTTCACTCGAGTCGCTATGTTGGCACAGGATCGTGTTCTTCGACCATGTGAACTTTCTTCCGTTGTGGACACATTTTTTCAAAATGATTGTGTGCGTTACAATTCCTGCACTTTTTCTTATAGGCTGGACATCGGCTTGCAACCGCAAGCTATACATTTCCCATTTTTCTCTTCTACCTTCTCTTTCTAGGCACTCCTATATTTTTCTCGGGGTTTTTCTTCTCTTCTGATGGCATGGACATTATCTGTGTCTTGATTCAATTACTTGGACCTCATTCCAGCAAGTTCAGCCGCTTTACATATGGTTATGCATTTGGTCAAATCCAAATTGGCTTCTCTCAATAAAGAAACTCGTACTCTATTGTCCAGTATGCCACAAACAGCTCGATCACGTATTAAACTATCGCGCAATTCTCCAAAGCTACCATTCATACTTAACTTTTTCAGATCTGTCAGAAATGTGTCGATAGTTTCTCCTTCTTTCTGTTTCCTGGTGTGAAACAAGTGCCTATTGTCTCATTTTCTTTGGGTTTGAAATGAGTCTCTAAGTGTTCCAAAACTTTATCCCATTTCCCCCTATCCGCTTCCGATATTTCCAAGTATTGAATACTTTCTGTGCTTCGGTTCCCAGACAATGTAACAAAATGGCCACTTTTCTTTCTTCTTCCGTTATTCTTGTGTTGTCTTTGATTCCACTGGCCAACAGATAAATTTGGAATTGCTGTTTCCACTTATGAAAATTTTGAACCACATCCCCTTCTATTGATAACTCATTAGGCGGTTTTAACTCCTTCATATTCCTGACAACAAGGATGCCTTTTTTGCGCTCATCCTGTGGACTTACAAAACGGTGAACAAACAGACGACCTGGGCGCACGAGAACAAATTTCGATTTACGCCTTCGCTCCTCCTGTGTACTACCGACGTCTTCGGAGTCACAACGGTCGAAAATATAACGAGTTTTACTTCCGCAGACATTTAATTCGTAGATGCTTTTTGCCGCAGCGCCATGTAATATACGTCCCGTAAATTTATTGAAACTCGATTTTGAATTAACATTATGTCAACTTCAGTGACCATGCTAAATTACACATTTTACAAAATTAATGAAACGTTAGTTGAAACGCAGCATGTGCAAAGAATAGTAATCAAGGTTCATCCGTAACCCATTCTTATGAGTAATCTTTATCACAATTGGCAGATTTATGTCACAATACTTACATATCTAATAGCATAAACTTCTGCTTGGCAAAAATACAGTTGCTGGAGGCCTAACACTGCTAATATTTGTGGCATAACCTAGAATGTCAGGCACATGATGCAAATGTTCCCAGAACTGCATCTTTAAAGAGCCTAGAAATAGTGGTGAGGTGTTCGGATTTCCATGTGACTTCTGCAAAAAAGTGATGTGTCGTGGATGTTCGGGAGCCAGCTCTACAGAGATTCGTACACTGATCATGTCAACTCGTATTGTGCCTTACATATGTAAAGATTGTGTCCCAGATATTAAAAGTGCACTGAGTTTGTCCCCCCGTGTTGCTGCACTTGAGGATGCCCTAGATGAAGTGAAAGCATCGAACACTCAGACTCAGAGTGCAAACTTTATCACGAGTTTGAATGACATTAAGGAAGACTTGCAGATTTTAAAACAAAATTCATCTGCACCTTATTGTCTCAGCACAGTAACTCATGGAGTTCCGAATGGTCAAGGGCAGAATACCAACAATGTTCTTCATGAAGTCAATGAAGGACAGAAGAGATCCAGCAACCTAATGGTTTTTAACCTACCTGAACGATACGAACACCAAAGCCAAGGAGTTGTTGACTCCTCTAGTGCTAGTGGCTACCTCAGTGAATATTGTGCGTGTCTCAAGAATAGGAAACCCTAATAAAAATGGTCATCGCTCACTTCGCCTTACCCTCACCTCAAGTGATGATGTGCTGCATGTTCTCAGAAACAAGAAGAAAATGGATCGAAGTCAAACTGTTTTTCTTGAACGAGACTTGACCATTGAACAGCGTGTTGAACTTAACAAACTGAAATGTGAGTTAAAACAACGACAACAGAAAGGAGAAAAAAGACCTCTCATTGAGGTATGTAAATGGTATCCCTAAGCTGGTTTCGAAAAACTGACGGCTTCATCAATACAGAGGAGGCAGGATTCCACTTTGCAGATCTATTTCCAAAATGTTAGAGGGCTTCGAACAAAGCTCCATCTCCTATTTGAGAATGTATCCTATTCTGAATACGACATCTTAATATTTAATGAAACATGGCTGTCTGAAGAGTTTCAAAATGCTGAATTACAGTTATATGATTATAACATATACAGAAAGGACCGATCACCTGAAACAAGTATCTTCTCCAGGGGAGGCGGAATGCTGATAGCTGTCCACAAATGCCTTACCAGCAGAATTTTGCAAGCAAGTAGCAGTATTGAACATTTATTTGTTCAAGTGGATTTCAATGGTAACCAGTTTATTTTTGCAAGTGCATATTTCCCTCCTTTAAGTAAATTTGATAAATATATTGTTTTGTGACAACCTTGAGCAACTCTCTGAAAAATTCCCAAATAGCAAAATATGTGTGATGGGGTGATTTTAACCTCCCAAATGCTCAATGGGTGACTGAGGAATTTTCTTCTTTAATTTTTCCTTCTCCATCTGCTCCTTCCATTGAGGTTGAATGCCATCAAATCTTATCACTCATGTGTTCCTACCATAATCTGTACCAATTGTATTCTGTTAAAAATCAAAATGACAGAATTCTCGAGGAGCCTCTGTTGCCAGTGGATCTCCACCATCCTCCACTTGTCTTTCTTGTCCAGTGTGAAATTGGTTATTTAAATGGTGGTGGCTTGATTGGGGAGGGTTTCTATAGAGATTCTTATTCAATGGACATCCATTTGATTATTGGTCTTCTCTCAGAATTTCATTGGGACTCACTACTATGTAATAAACCTTTGGATGCTAGGTTAGACATTTTTTACGACATTCTTAATTCAGCTATTGATGTTTGTGTGCCTTTGAAGAGGTATTCTTCAAAAAAAGTTCCAATCTCAGGAGCTTAAAACTCTATTGTGCAGAAAAAGAAAGCTCAAAAAATATATACTAGCACAGGAACTTATGAGCATTATAATCAGTTTTCTGTTTTAAGGGCACATTGTAAATCTCTCAAGAAACAGTGTTACCAAAACTATATTGCTTTGACTGAAACATCTCTGAGGACAAATGCAAGGAGTTTTTGGAAGTTTGTAAACACTAAACGAAAGTTAGTAACTTAAACTTATTTGACTATTCAATTTCCATATCCTCAATTTATGAGAGACTGTCATCATTAGATGTCAGCAAGTCATCGGGCCCTGATGGGATTTCACCTTTTCTACTTAAGCATTGCAGCTTTATATTGTCAAGACCACTCTTTCTCATTTTTAACAAGTCACTCCAAACTGGTATATTTCCGGCATACTGGAAATCAGGTTTCATTACACCCATTATTAAATCTGGAGATAATTCTGAAGTACCAAATTACCGGCCAATTAGCATTTTGAGCTGTATACCAAAGGTCTTTGAAAGTCTTGTCTGTGATTTTTTTGTCCATCAGTTTGAAAAATTCCTTTGCTGATCAACAATATGGATTTCTTGCACAACGCCCCACTGAGCTAAATCTTCTTACATTTACAGATTTCTTACTTGAGACAATGGAAGATGGCTGTCAAGTTCATGCCTTATACGCAGATTTTTCAAAGGCCTTTGACCGTGTTAACCATGAGGTTTTGATAAACAAGTTGGAGGTGTTGGGAATCCATGGTAAACTACTGCAATGGCTGAAATCTTATCTTTCTGGTAGAACGCAAATAGTGCCTATTTTAAACCATCAATCTTTTGAAATTCAGGTACCATCAGGCGTACCGCAAGGCTCTCATCTTGGTCCTTTACTTTTTAATGTATATGTAAATGACATCTCATCTTGTTTTCATTCCCACTATTTGATGTTTGCCGATGATCTTAAATTCTATATGGAAATTATTAATAGTTATGATGATTGCTTAAACTTGCAGTCAGATTTGGACCGCATTGTTCATTGGTGTGATCTTAATGGAATGGAGCTAAATGTTCTTAAGTGCCATTTAATGGTCTTTGGTCGGGGTGGAGGTCGAACCCAGCATGTTTATAATGTTGAAGGGCATTCTTTAAATTCCTTGGTGGCTTGGTGCAAGTCAAGGACTTAGGAGTGGTTCTCGATGAGCATTTGTCTTTTGTGCCTCATATTTCTAGTATGGTTACAAATACTGGAACTGATTAAGCGCTGTACTAGGGACTTCCAAAATTCTTCTACCATCAAACTACTTTATTGTTCCCTAGTGCATCCCCTTGTTGAATACTGTTCTAGTGTCTGATGCCCACATTATGATGTACATATTCATTCTATAGAAAGCATTCAGCATAAATTTCTGAGATGTGTCATTCAGAGGCAATCCGGGTGCTGTCGACATTAATTATAAGCAGATTGAAAACTCACTTAATATTACTTCTCTCCAAACTCGTCGCATACACAGTGATCTAAATATATTTTATAATTTGCTTAATTCTCATTATTTTGGTCCTAACTTATTATCAAAAATCAGACATCATGCTCCATTCCGCCAAACTAGATCGAATCAGTCCTTTTTTGTGACACCCCATCGTACAAACTATGGACAAAACTGTTTTATTTCTAGAACGGCTCGACTTGCCAATCAATACTCAAATGTGCTTGATTGTTTCTCTAACTCAGGGGTCTTCAAGAGACAGCTCAAGAGCTGTCACTGATTGTTTTTGAATTATTATTTTTTTTGTTTTGTGTGTAATGATAAAATTGTTCCTTATTAATTGAAGCTTAATTGTGAGTCTTAAACTCTATTTTATACTTACTTTATATAATTTCTAATATATTATGTACACTATGCAGCCAATATTTTAATTAGTCTTTTAATTGTAATCATAGTTTATAAGCTTGTTTATAAGTAAATTTAGTATATAATGTTGTTTATATTGGGCTTTACCCGTTGATAAATAAATAAATAAACTCACGTTTATTCACTTAATAAGACGAAATAATAAGATAGAAAATCCGAGCTCTTTACAGCACGCCGGCCATCATACACTGGCTATGTTGCCACGTTTACGCTATGACTAAATCTTACACCTAAATCCTGACATCACCTGTAGATAGCCTTTATGACAATGATCTATATACAGTAAGGGATTAGCCTTCAGATGGCGGAACACTCAAAATAATATCAAATGAAAGATGGATTTGTTTAAACCTATAAGTTAGGATGCGAAATATTGTAAAAATAAACATATTACGAACGGAGATAATATAAAAGGGGTGAATTTATTTTGAAAAATTACAACAGTGTATTTGAAATAGTTTAAAAGAAAAACGTTTGAAATATGAGATCAAATAGTCAGAAACTATTGCTAACGTTGTGTCATGACACTTATAAACCATCACAAATTAAGGAAATAAAAAAACAAATACATAAACAACTGTGATTCTTTCGTAGCTATTCAATGCGTACCTCACAATTGTGAGCTATAAAGGTAAGTAGAATACTTAAAACTGAACTATTACTATTGGTCGATCAAATAATTTGGATGAACAACCAGCAAAGGGTCTTCTTCATCTTCTTGTGCGCTACCTTTGAGGCCTACTTTCGTTAGGGGGATTATAATTTGATCCTAAAAGATAAAAAAGCTAAAATATATACTAATTTCAATTAGTAATAATAATGGTCCTTACATGATATATGAGCCTATCGAGAACTTTTTCTAACATGTCTTTTTTCTCTATAAGTTCATCCTCAGACTCGATTTGTTCGGCGATATGATTCAAGTACCATTCAACAACGTCGCTTCTGTGGATGCCTTCTTTGCCCTCTTCTTCAAATTTGGCTTCCTGTCTCCTCATGTATACTACAATCATGTTGCTCAGATTCTTGTATTCTTCAAAAGTGAGCACCATCTTCTTCTTAGCTGGCTGTGGAGCTGGTGTTTCAGGTCTTTCCTCTTCTATTATTTCGTCTTCATGAATTGATTGGTCTTGGTCACCTTCTAGATGTATATCCGGTTGCTCGACTCTGATAATTGATTTGTTCAGTAATCTGTATGCTTCTTTGACGTGTCTCGGCTGTACCTCATCGTTAATATCCATTCGAGCCATCGCTTCTGACAAACGGATCATACTTTCCAGTTGCCTCACGGTTATTCTCCATGTTGATTTTCCTGAAGTGGTACTGTCTCTTAATCTAAGCCGATTGTAATAATTAACTAAAAGTTCTCCAGCTTCTTTATTGATCATTGGCTTGAACTTCCTGGCAAAACTAATGTACTGCAATACTTCTTGTTTAGTATAAACCCTTTCCACGGTTTCCTCAATATTGCTGTGCAAATCCACAATTTTTCTCGCGATAGCGTAATCGATCACTTCATTGCACTCATCGACTAAGATGAAGAACAAGTCAAACCTGGACATGATAGGAGCAGAAAGCTGTATGTTTTGCTGCAGGGATCTGGACCGATCATATCGACCTCCTACTGGATTGGCAGCTGCCAGGATTGAGGTTCTTGCGTTGAGAGTGGCTCGGACACCTAAAATCAATGTCAAGGAATATCGACTTAATAATTATAACTTTAATATTTACCAGCTTTAGCAATAGATATCGTTTGCTGTTCCATGGCCTCATGAATCGCAACCTGGTCTCTGGGGTCCATTTTGTCAAATTCATCTATGCAGCACACCCCGTTGTCCGCCAACATGAGAGCGCCAGCTTCTATTACGAAATCGGATGTTTCTTCATCTCTTACTACTGCAGCAGTTAAACCAGCGGCAGATGATGCTTTCCCTGTAAAATAAATGTAAGAAGTTTTGCTAGAAGAAAGAATTTGGACTAGTTCCTGAGATATTGTGTGTCATCGATATGTATCAACATACACATATTGTGTTGATTCTCGTCTTTTATTATCGTTTTTGTGAGTTTTACTGAACCGAAATTTTTCAAACTTGCTAACAATATTTTCAAAAGTACACTCTATAAAATTTATTAAGTGTCGTTCCGAAAAAGTCCTCCGAATCGGCGTAGATTCAAAATATAAACACTAGGAGCATCGATCAGATATTATCGCTAACAAAAGAACGTAAATTCGGTAGATCTATTATTGTGTATTGGAATTCCTAAACGGATTAATACTGCCTGCGAGTACTAAATTGTTTTGCCTAGTCTGAACAAATTTGAATTTAATTTAAAATGCCAAACTCTGTTGATTTTAATGTAGAAGATGCGACCGAAAAAAGTAAGTGTTTGCATTGCAAGAAAAGTGTAACAGCAAGTATTGAATGCCTAAAATGCGGGGGAACGTTTCACCCTGCTATGGCGCAAGCCAATGAAGCGAAAATTAAAGTTTGCCGGCATTTCGATATTAAGGGTTTAGTCAAAGAATATGAAATCCAAAATAAAATGATTCAAAAACTGCTTAGTACAGTTAAAACTCTGGAGGAAAAATGCACTAAAAACGGACAGGCGTCAAAAGCAGCAAATAGTAGGATTATGGAGCTACAAGACAGAAACACCGACTTAGAGGCAAAACTGCAACAACTGAATACACAAAATTCCATTGTAGAGTCTATTGATCAGATTCCCACCGACTTATCTACAGAAAAGGAAGGCAATTTGGAGGATATTCGTCATACAGAAAAGGAAGGCAATTTGGAAGATATTCTTCATATGGAACTAGAAAACCAATCTGCGTTGCTAACCACCAAGCTTGAAAATATTTCTGAAGCTATAATAAGCAGTAACAAAGATCTTGTGAACTTTCTTACTTAAAAGTCCAACTATTTTGGCCGATAGCATCACGCGTACCAATGGCATAAATACAAGGGAATAACAAAAGCCCAAAGATTCTTCAGATTCCTTAAATACAGCGGATCTGGTGCAAGCTGCATCTTCAGCCGGTCTGACAGGTGCAGTAAAAGGTACTTCACGCAGCACATCTCAGATTGTTGCAGCTGTTGAACAAAAATGGTTTTATTTGGGCAATTTATCCACAGACTGTAATGAGGAGCAGATTAAAAACCATTTGAGCGAGAAAAAGATTGCTGTGCTCAAGTGCGGGAAACTGAACCGGGACGATCATCGAAGCTCCTTCAAGATTTCTATAGCTCCCGAAATGGAACCGTTAATTTTGGACTCCATTTATATTTCGAGGAAGAGGATTTCAAAGAACCACTGGAATGACTCAAAATTTTCGCGGCGAGCACCGAAGACAACCCCATTTTTATCGACAATAGATATAAAAAACAATATGGTAAGGATAATATATCAAAATGTACGTGGATTCAACTCTAAAATTAGCGAATTTCAAAGTAATGTGTGGGCCACATCAGAAGATTATGATATAATTGTATTAAGCGAAACATGGTTACATAAAAGTGTAAGTGATGCAGAAATTTTACCTAGTATGTTCAGGATTTCTAGGTCAGGTAGAGATCATGGTAATAATTACAAATCTAGAGGAGGTGGTGTATTAATTGCAGTAAAAGGTAAGTTTTATGTACAAGCAATCAAATTAAATTTTAATGATAGTAATATAGATATTGTATGTGTTAAAGTTGATATTAGTTTATGTAAATGCGTATCTATTTTTAGTGTGTATATAACCCCTAATTGTTCTCAACAGTCCTAGCAAAATTTATACAATTTTCTTGAAGCCCAGTTTTATCTCTGTAACTCAAATTTCCTTATAATTGGAGATTTTAATATACCATATTTAAAAAGATATTTAGATACTGGAGAAACAAATAACCTAGTTACTAGTTTTAAACAGTTTTTAAGCTTTTATGATGCTAATCAATTCAATTATGTTGAAAACTGTAACAATCGAATATTAGATGTGGTCATTGCAACACAAAACTGTCAAGTTAATCGAAATGATTTCTGCTTGGTTCCAGAAGACAAACACCATCCCACTCTTCAAATTTCTATGCCACAACTAGAAGTAAAAATTAAAGAAATGTCCTCAAATAGCCCACATATAATTTTAGAAAAGCTGATTACCTTTCCATATACTATGATTTTCTTAGAATTGATTGGTCATTTCTTAAAGCATACAATGATGTCAATAGGGCCCTAAATGAATTCTACAGTACAATTTATGATATATTTGAAATGCACATTCCTAAATCCAAACAAAAAACTAAAAAATATCCTTATATTTCAATTCAGCAATAATTCAAAAACTTAAATTAAAGGAAATATTAAGAAGAAAGCATAGCAACACTAATGATGTTTCATGTCATCTACAATTAAAAAAATTAAGATCTGAATTAAAAAAAGAAATAAAAAAAGCTGAAGTGACCTATCTAAATTCAATTCAAAGCAACATTGCTACAGATTCAAAGACTTTCTGGTCATACATTAATTCAAAAAAGGGTTCTATTTACATACCCAATAAAATGTTTTTAAATGGAAAGGAATTTAAGGGAAGTCTAGAAGTATGTGATGCATTTGCCGACTATTTTTCCAGTGTATATTCGCCTGACATTACAAACAACAATAGTATAGAACAAGATCTAAACTTCTCAACAATTTCTTTAAACCATATTGATCTCAAAGATGTAATGGCATCTATTAAAAGTTTACAAGTTGCCAAAGCAGTTGGACCAGATAACATGCCATCGTTTATATTTAAAGGCTTAGAAGAGATAATGGCATATCCTTTGTGTACTCTGTTTAACTTAAGTATTCAAACCAACACATTTCCAGAAGAATGGAGAAAGACCAAAGTGTGCCCTATATTCAAAAAAAGAGGAGATAAAACAGAAATAAGTAATTACCGTCCTATTACTGTACTATCAACGCCAGCTAAAATATTTGAAGGCATAATATATTCTTCTCTTCATAATAATATATCAATCTATCAGCATGGTTTTTTTAAAAATAGGTCTACTGTGAGCAATTTACTAACAATGACACAACATATTTCGGATGTGCTAAATATACGTGGACAAATGGATGTTGTCTATACTGACTTTGAAAAGGCATTTGATAGGGTCTCATTTAGTCTTCTATGTGAAAAGCTGGATAAGGAGTATGGACTTCATTCAAATTTAATTAAATTTCTTAAGTCATATCTTTCACACAGACAGCTTAGTGTCAACATAAAGGGGTATAAATCCAAAATATTTGAACCCACATCTGGAATACCACAAGGCTCAAACCTAGGACCACTACTTTTCCTTCTATTCATAAATAGCATCACAAAAGTTGTTAAGAATGCATCATACCTACTTTATGCAGATTACTTAAAATTGTTTTATGAAATAAGAAATTTAAAAGACTGTGAGACTCTACAAGATGATTTAAATAATGTAGTTAATTTGTCAATAGATAATAGAATTTATTTTAGTATTAGCAAGTGTTCTTACATATAGTAGAAAGTGAAACCCCATTATTTATACTTACATGATGCAGTCAAATATTTTATCACGACTTTCACAGATAAAGAATCTGGGAGTGATTTTCGACAGTAAATTAACATTTAATGCGCATATAGAGGATGTTGTAAATAGGGCTTCTAGGATGTATGGTTTCATTGTTAGAAATACCAAAGATTTTTAAAATCCTCTTTGTATAAGAGCACTTTATTTTGCATATGTAAGAAGCATTTTAGAATATGCCTGTATGGTTTGGTGTCCCTACTATGAGTGCTATAAAAACCTCCTTGAGAGAATACAAAATAAGATGTCCAGATACATATATTTTAAGGAAAGTGGCATTTATGATTTTACCATCCCGTCATCTGTATTGTGTTCTAGATATAATTTAGAGTCCTTACAAGAGCGTAGAAAAGTTGCTTGTCCCTATGTTTTTATCTAAGTTGCAATTTAATACTCCTAGTTATCAGACAAGAAACCCAATTACGTTTTATATACCTAATGTAGCCAACAACAACCGTCAACTAGGATCACCTTTATATTTAATTTGTAAATTGTATAACAATATTCAAAGTGAAGTTGACATTTTTTTGGACCAATTATAATAGATTTAAGTCAATTATAAACAGTTTAATTAAGTTATTTATAATTTTTTTTTCCTGTTAAAATATTTTTATGTAGTGATCTTTTTTTATGGTTTATACTTCTTAGTTATAGGATTTATTCTTGTAATAACTCTGTTAAGTATAATAATAAAGTAAATAAATAAATAAATACTGGGTTACTCAAGATAAGAACCTATTCACACAACAGTTGCTCCGCTGGTGACATATTTTCACCAGAAGAAAACATGATATTATACATTTTATTATTATTATTATTTCCATTGACATGTTTACATGTGTTGGAAATGTCAAATGCCAAGTTAAAAAATGGACAAACTTAAGTTAATGAAAAAAGAGGTTATCAGCTAATATGGTCCTAAGTTTCCCCTTATAGAGGTGGAGAGTCGGAATGTCACAAATATTTGAAGGTAAGTGGTTATAAATTCCAAGGGAAGTGCCAGTGGATCAGCCTAGCACCAGGAATGAAAAGCATGGTTTCATTTCTTGTTGATTAGTATCCCCCGCACTTCGGGGAATTCATTCAGATGTTTAAATAATAATGAGCACATTCAATAACGGTGAGAATTTATTCTGATTTTCTATATGGGTTTCCTAATTCTTCTTTTTAGGGTGTAAAACTATATTTTTAATAAACTGGGTCTAATGGAGCATTATTTATTATAATTCAATTCACTTTCTTTCTTCCAAAAAAAAATACAGAGTGAAAATAATGCCTTACCTGACGTATATACCGCTCGAGGAGAAAATTCAGACACTTGTTTTAAGAACTGGCTTTTGGCCGTACTTGGATCGCCGACTATGCAACAATTGATATCTCCTCGTAATGTAGTGCCTTCTTTTGTAGTTTTTGACACACCGCCAAATAACATGAGCAAAATTCCTTTTTTAACCTATAAATCAAATGAAATATTTGTTAGAAGAAACATGACATTAGTCCTTGTCGAACATATGAATTTTCTATTTCTTGCCTTATAATTACCTCATCATTTCCATGGATACTAGGGAAAAGACTGTTAATCATATTATGGTACAGATTCTTGTCATGGGACATTTCATACATGTGGCGCCATTCACCTTCTGTCATTTGTTGACGCATAATCTCGGGAGTAATGTCACCTAATGGCATCTCAATTCCACCAAACTTAGGATTGGTCGGCTGGACACTGCAAGCCAAAAACGCCATCCTATAGTGTAACTCTCGTACTCCTAATGCCTTTAACCCCCTTACTCCTTCAGCTTCATCGCCATGCTTATGCTTGGAAGCAATTTGAGTCTTAGCCCCCGGGAGGGCCATGGCACCTACATCAGGAACAACGATTAGGGTTCCTGTGAAGTCGTAACGATCGCCAGCCTAAAAGTAGCAATAAAATAAAACAGTAGCATCTATGCTTTGAATTTCAAAACAGGTGAAGCGATAGATTACCTGCACACTTTCAACATTTTCAGCCCTCAAAATAACTTCAACACTTCTCGGCACACAACCCCTTGGAAGCTCAGCCTGTGTTTCTTGAATCCTAACTTTTTGAAAATCGACAAAGTGGGATTTGTCTACATTCAACATGAACCTCCTTCTGTTGCTGCATACGGGATTTCTGCAGATTGTTGGATTCGTATACTGTAATACCAATATGTAAATCAACTAAGTATTTGAATGAATTGAGATGACTTACCTTAAATTGTTGTTCCACATTTTTAATGACAGTTTGGCAATCCAAACATACAAAAGTGCCTGAAACAAGTTCAGGATGTACAGGGTGAGTTCTAATAACTTGTCCAGAAATTCTGACAAGAGTGCCAATTTTATCTGTTTTCAGTTCTCTCACGACATGCCGTGTAGGCACATCCATGAAGGCAATGTAGCAATCTTTTTCTTTTTTAAGTTCAGTTCGATCTTTTACAAAGTTAGAGACTGCTTGACAAAGGTATGGATAAATTCTGTAGTACTCTTCAATAATTGTGGTGGCAAGATTTTGGTTATATTTTTCCACATCTTCAAAACTGACTTCGATGATGCTACGCTCTTCATTCTGAAGCTCCTTGGCGGGTTCCAAGTATTTGAGTTCACCTTCTTCCTTGTATCTACAAGAGAATTGTATTAAATAAATTATATATTCAATATAAATAATGGTAAGTGGTTAGTAGCCCTTACTCGTCCAAGAAATCCTGGAATAATTTTTGACACCTAATACCAATTTCGTCCCTATGTTGGCGTTGACCTGCATTTACATCAGCAACATCCATGGTTAGTAAACAAATTGAAGAACAAATAAAAGGGTTTTAACAATTGATAAATTTAGAATAAATATTAAAAACAGAACACAAATCTCAACAATAATAAATTAGTTATTTTGGCGCCAAATGTTATAACCTTACACTCTTCCTTTTTTCCAAATTGATTATGGCTTCTGATCCTAGTAGGGCAATTTGCCAATTAATAGTCGCATATTTAGTCCAGCACATGTTTGGAAGTCCGTAACTGCATTGCTTTTGCTAAATCGAAGCATGTTATCAACATTGACAACTAAGCTTTAGAAGTCCTTATTGACACCTACTCCGACAGTATTAAAAAAAACTTCAGCAATTAAATGATCAGATTAATTAAATATAAAATACACGATTATTTTATTATAGATCTATAAGGCAACATAGCTTTACGAAAGTCTGATTTAAAATCTTAATAAAAACATTTTGCCAAAAAAATTAATTAACCTCCTCGGCCTCCTGCGCTCCTGGTAGAATATGAATTTTCGTTCAGTGAAATTTGAAACTTTTAATGAATATACACCTGGTTGTAATTCAGATTATCGTTTTACTCCTGATACTTTTGGCGGAAAATGAATTTACCTCCTCGGCCTTCTGCGCTCCTGGTAAAATATGTATTTTCGTTTAGAGAAATTTGAAACTTTTAATGAAATATAAACCAGATTCAGATTATCGTTTTATTCCTGATACTTTTGGCGGAAAATTAATTTACCTCCTCAGCCTTCTGCGCTCCTGGTAGAATATGAATTTTCGCTGAGAAAATTTTAGTTACTTTTAATGATACAAACCAGATTATGATTCAGACTAGCG
>MU188813.1:38043-58349 GCA_016904865.1 Pissodes strobi
TTAAAATTTACCTCCTCGGCCTTCTGCGCTCCTGGTAGAATATGAATGTTCGTTTAGATAAATTTAATATATTTAATTGGCAGGAAAATTTCCCAGTTAAAATTTACCTCCTCAACTTTCTGCGCTCCTGGTAGAATATGAATTTTCGCTTAGAGAAATTTTGTAATTTTTATTTAAATAAATGTTAACATTTGATATATACTGCTAATGTCCCCTGAATAAATAATAAATAAAATAAGAAATAATAATTATAATCTTCCAAATTAATTTATCGCTATCACCCGGTATACACGGTAGACTACCTTTCACAGAAAGAAGGTCAGGAGACACGTAAAATCATATTTTGTCAAGTAATACCGGACTTTCATTTTCTCCGAACGCGTTCGGTGTTAATCTTTAGTTTTTAGTACCAGAGGATAGTCAACTTTAGCAAAAGCTGTAACACATTGTTTACAATTTTTTTTGTAAGTGTATCGTATAGCATTTTAATTAACTTTGTTAAATTGCGTAACTGTGATTAGACGTGATTTGCATTAATTAAATCTTTATTTATTAAAATGAAATTTTTAAACTCCATTTTGGCGATATGCCTTGGTCTTTTGGCTGTGATACAATTTGGTTTAGGAGCTCCAGCCGAAACTTCTTCGTTGAGGAATGGATCTGATGCAAAATGTGAGTACCTATCATTCATTGTCTTTAGGGTGCGAATTAAATTAAAATCATCTATCCCCTTAGATCAATATTAGACACGTATGCCGTGTAACAATTTAAATGCATACTTTATTGCAATTTAATTTATGTATGCAACTTTGAAGCTGATGGTTTTTTTTTATAATTATATACAGCTGCCTTTGGACAACCCTTTGACGAAATAGTGGTGGAATCTACGTTGAACGTTAAAAGAAAAGCGAACGGCGGTAGACAGTCCAGAAATAATCAAGCGTCATCGATCAGAACGAAGAGACAACAAGGGTAAGAAGGTGTTCTTTATATTTTCTATATCAAATTATTGCTAATGAGCCTGAAATGGATTTTAAAATATTCAAAAAGCCACTGTATAGATTTTTGCTATAACTCATGGATAGTAGGTATACAGAGTGGCCCATCAAAAACAGCCCAAACCAGTTTGCTCAGTTTTAATGGAAATAAGAAAAAAATTGTCATGGAAAAAGTGGCTGATCGCAAGATCTCCCGACTTACTCCCCTGGATTTTTACTATCGGGGATAATTTCGAAGCCATGTGACTTCTATACGTATTTACATATTTATAGAATTGCTTCCAATATTGTGCGATTTTTTTTATAAATATTCTAATGTTCTATTGCAGCTTTCCCCCAAATTTTTACTTTCCTGGTTTTGGAGGATCTTCAGCAGTTGCAACTGCCCAAGCGCAGTCGCACGAATCAAATAGTCCTTTTGGAAAATTCGGTGCTTCTGGTAAAAATCAAATATTTAATCAACTGTTCTGCATACTCATTCAGTTTACCTCATTCATTCTTGTTTCCTCATATCATCACAAGTATTTTCTTCCTTTCTAGAATTCAATATGTTTCTTCTCTCTTTATTTTATTCATAACCCCATTTCGTATCTCTCATTCTCATCTTCCAACACTTGAACATCAAGGCATACTTCTTTCCCTTTTTGCAGCATCTGGTGGGCAGAGCCAGTCTCTAGCCTTTGGTCCTAATGGACCTATAGGGTCGGCAAGTTTCGCGGGATCCCAGCAGTACAAGTTGCCCAATGGGCAGACCTTGAACGTGTCCTTTGGAAACGCTGTAGGTGATACTGGTAAGGATCTATTAACAATTAGTGCCTGATATATGATTTGCCTCTTGCCTCCTTTGGATCCGTCCAACAGGTGAAACTGGATAAGAGATTTAACCATTTCCCTGTTTGAAAATGCGTTTTCAGTACATTAGAGTATAGCGCCAGAGAAAAAGAGTGCGTAAATTTCATTGGACATGAGCATTGTAAATAAATGTTTTTGTTGACAAAAGTTGGGTAGTTGTGGTCAGACAAAATATGTACAAGACATGAAATTGTATGAGTACAAATACAAGCGAAATTTATTTTTGCTATACAATGCAGTTGTAGTTCATGTTACAATGGCATTGATTTTATTGCTGGCTATACTTACATAGCCTAAATTACTCAAATTCAGTCGAAAAAACTACAACACTTTTATCAAAAATAAATTTAAAAAGTTATTTTCTTTATAGGATCTAACAGCGCAGGCGGCGGTACAGTTTCTGTCGTTGGACCCGGAAATTGAACATTACAAATTCTTTCCTAAATATGTAAAAATGTCACTAATAAATTTTCTTCCTTACCTTACTTCGTTTTATTATCCAAACTGGCATAAATAACTGTACAGTCAACACCGCGGAAGGCCAGTATTGCAACATCATCAAATCAATATGCGATTTGACAACGTCGCAAACATATTGTGTATAGGATAACCAGCAACGAATTGATAACACTACATTAAGAAACAATTGTCAACGTCGCATACACATAGCGTTTCAAATGTAATTTGGCAACATCGCAATTGGAAACCTTGGCAACATTTTTAATTTATCATTTCGTAACATCGCGTATGTATAATTCGGCAACGTTGTACACAAAAGATCTAGCAAAGTTGCAAACGCCCAATTTGGGACGCCATAAATATGGCTTGTGACCGTTGAAAATATTTAATTTGGCAACGTCGCCAAAATATTTGATCTGAAAACATTGCATTAGCCAAATCTGGCAACGCAGCCAATTTTTAGGCACTACTTATAAAGGTACGATATGGAAACACAGCTGACTTATGGCTACAAATACATTACAGTTGCCACTACCTAATTTGACAACATCGCAATTACTTAACATATTGGCAACATCGCAAACGTATTATTTTAAATTTTTATGCACAATAGGCAATACAACATTCTTTATCCGGGGGTTGGCAACGTTGCCAACCTTCGTTAAGAACGAGTTTGTGTCCGAGTAGAAAGAGGATTTTTATTTAAAAAAAAATCAAAAAGTTTGCGTACAACGTTGCCAAATTGCTTTTATAATTTGGGAAAATAATGCAATTTAGAAATTTAAAAAAATAATTATTTAATACAATAAAAAAAATATTACTTAATATAACAGAAATATTTACAATATATACAACAAAACATCTTAACGAAAGATGACAATGGTTTCACGCCTTATAAATAACAGTCTTGGCATATCGGTAACTAATTCAATAAATAAGAGTATATAAAATAAGATGGAAACAAACAAGAAAAAACGATACAGAAAAACGATGTGCTTTATTCGATACGTTTACCTTAAAATCAGAAGCAAGCTCAATACAGCAACGAAGGTTGTATGAACATTCCAACTCTTCGCAGAGCTAGTGACACAAATATTTTCCTGATTAAGCGATTTACCGATAGGACACTGGCATAACATATTCCTACACACGAAACTGTCACCCAATATGATCGTGCAGTCAGTTTGTGTGGAACATAATGATCCAGGAGCTGAAATTAAAGAAAAACGCTTTAAGTCGATTATGAAATGAAATTCAACAACGTAAAAAGAAAATAAAAAAACTGACAGCGCCTTTTAAATATAAAATTCCGTTATCTGCGATTGATTAGATTTTCTCTCTTATTTCTAGTTTAATAGTGTTAATATTTTATTTAAAATTCACAGTTCTAGATTTATTTAAAAAATAGTTCTCAACATCGTCATTGTTGGCATATATTTCGATAAGATATCGATTCAAAAAGAGCAATTCTTACATTTTAGAGCGTAGCAAGTTCCTTCCACGTCCAAATACTCATCCGTGCACAAACATCGAGTTGTCGAATTCTCCGAGGTTCCCGAGTCCTGCAGACAGGCGGAATGCTGTATGTTCTTGCACTGCTCCTCAATTTGACATTCTTCATAGAGAGAAGACGCAGCTGTAATAGCATACAAAAATTACTTTCACATAATGTCACGTACGTGGACAACAAAACTGCTGGCTAAAATGGGTTATAATTACCTAAAAGACTTATGTATAAGTGATAGATAGATAGATAATATACTTTATTACTTAAGATACAAATCTTGGGTACAAAGCATCTTACAACTAAGGAAATAAATTGATAAAAGAGATAATATCAAGAATAATAAAAATAAATGCACCTAAGAGAATAGATAAAAAAAAATAAAAAGCTACAGACTATTTAATACAAGAGACAAGACACTATACGATCATACAAAAATACATCAACAACATAAACTAAGACTTAGGGAAAGTCGAAAAGCATCGTCAAAAACTCATCAATGCTGTAATGTGCCCTGGGTAAGAGCAGGTTTTTCAATTTGCGCTTAAAAAGCATAATGTCCGCAACATTCCTGATGCAGAGAGGAACATGATTGTAGATAATCCGACTAAGATATATTAGGAAGTAGGAATTGGCAAAGAAAAATCATTCACTTGACGCGTCACATGGTCAGTGCTAGACGGAGGTCTATCACACTCACTGCACAGCTGTTTCCAAGACAAAGATAGAAAATAAAAAATTGAGCGAGTCTGCTTGTACTCGAGACACTGATGCGTAAACATGTCCTATAACGACATCAGTTGTAAAAAAATGACAGCATCTTGTGTTCCCAAGCGGTCACCCATCCAATTACTAATCACGCCCGATGTTGCTTAACTTCAGTGATCGGACGAGAACTCAAACTCAAAATATTTATTTAAATATTTACATAATAAATAATAATGTATAACCACCCCGGCACGCCAAGCACACATAAGGGGGCACACGGCCCATCTTTTGAATGGGGGAACCATGTTATATCCCTTACAAACTTACAATACAACGTAGCAAGAAACGAGCGTCTTGTCTCCCACTTCAAAAACTTTATACAAGAACTTGCCAGCGTAATCGACAAACACGTTTGGGCGATAGTAAAATATTGTTAGACGGCACGGCCAGTAATTTCAGGAGTTTATATAAGAGGAAAACATTGAAAAAACTCTTTTATCGTTCACACGTACACTGTAGCGCAAAATGGGTTGGAGCCAGAAGTTCACTGAACATGCAAAAGGCTGGTGGATGTATGTGAATGGTGGGTGAAAGTCACGATATCTGCTTGATTCCGATTACAAGGGTTCTCGGAATCAAACAGCTAACGTGCATGTGACAGAGAAATGCATAGAAGCATATTAAGAGAGATGCGTACCAGGCAGTCTTCTTCTCTAAGCGCTATACAGAGAGAGATATGCTCTTTGCAACGGAGTGCCAAATGAAGACAACTATACGCGAAGGAAGGGCATATTAGTTATACCGTTGACTGAGAATCAGTCAACGGTTATACACGGTAGTTAAGGATGGAGGATGCTGCCTACACGATTTGCAATGCAAAGGTGGTGATTGCTCGGTGTAATAATATATTATAAGTAATAGGTTCATACTGGGAAATTTTAGCTAGTATGAAGGAGGGAGAGAGAACTATATTTATACGTTATACCCGATTTCGGTGCTAAACTGCGTTCATTGCCAAGTCTTTTGTATGGTGGGCCGTGTTTAATATGTACATCTGGTCTATATCTCCCACTGGTCAAGTCACGAGTAAGGACAGATGCCTGCACACCATAAGCATAAAATTTGTCTGAGATTCTATCGATATATTCAGACACCGTCTCGATATTTGCAATGGCATGCAGGTCCCTGGCCCTCGTGTAGCGCGTTGCAGATAAAACGCCCCTTAGTGCCCGATTCTGGAACACCTGAAGGCGTCTCCTCTGTGTACCAGATATAGACGCCCATACAGGAGCTCCATAAACAAGAATGGGACGTATTATTGCCTTGTATAGAGTAAGCTTGTTTTGGGGACTTAGCACTGATTTCGCAAACATCAAGGCATATAGCTTTTGATATGCTGCAAATGCCCTTTGAAGCACATATGAAATATGCGGTCCAAAGTACATTCTTTCAATAAGAACAATTCCCAAATACTTTGCTTTAGGAGATTCTGGTATATGTGTGTTATTAATAACAAGTGGATTAATGAATTTGTTGTTTGTAAATTTTCTTGTAAAAACAACCAAGTCGATTTTCTGAGCATTTATTTTTAGTTTCCACCTATCATAATATGGATTTAAGAGAGTTAGATGATGAGAGAGACGGAATTTTCCTGCCTGGGCATAAAATGATTTATTATAGATAGCGGTGTCGTCTGCGTATAAAGCCAGTTGTGTGTTGGGAAATGGGGGTATGTCTGCCGTGTACAGCGAATATAATTGCGGAGATAGGACCGTACCTTGCGGAACTCCAGCCTCGATGTTACGGGGTGCTGAGAGTTTCCCCTCAATTTTTATGCGAAAGGTACGGCCAGAAATATATGACTAAATCAAAGAGACTAGGTTATATGGGAAGTTGTGGATCGCGAAGAGTATATACACCAAGCCGAAGTGCCAAACATGTCGAGTAACAACAGAGCAGTGTTTATTTTGCGATTAAAACTCTCAAACTCTCTAGGAGGAGGAGGGTAGTATTGTGCCCGGGCCGGAACCCGAACTGCTCTGATGGAAGAATCGATAAATTGCTCTCCACTCTGTTGATTCTCACCAAGAGCAGCTTCTCAACAAGTTTGGCTAGAGTATTGAGGAAGGATATAGGTCTGTACGACGAGGGAAGCGATGGATTTTTACCAGGTTGGATCATGATGACTACAGCACTTTTCCATTGCGTGGGAAAGTGCTGCAAGCGAATAATAGCATTTAGTATGTATGTTAGTTGTACTATAGATTTACGAGAAAACTTCAGCAGTTTATAGGTAATGCCATCCGGATCTGGTGCTTCTTCGTTAGGTAATAAATGGAGGTGCTTGCGTATCTTGCTTGGGGAGCAAATTATGGAATCGTGGATGTGTGGGGGTGGGGGGGTGGTATATTTTCTGTCTACAACATTAGCCGTGGCGTTTTTTTATGTCAGTCTGTTCTTGTGTGATATCGGGCAATTCCCTGTGTACCGTGGCGAAATACTCGCCAAAAGCTTCGGCCTTGCCAATATCAGTTACATATTCCCTACCGTTCAGTGCAATGGCAGGGATTTTTATATATATTTTTGCCGAGCCCTCTCGTAACTTTCCACAGTGAGTTACTCTTGACATTGAGTGTGTTTAATGTGTGTGTCCAACAGTCATTTTTTAATGTGTTTATTTTTTTTTCTAATTGTATTACTTAGTTGATTGATTCTTACCCACTGTCACCTTTTACGAATTTTGTTTTTGAACTTGATCAAATTCAAAATTTCAGGTGACAGGTTATCGGTTTTTGGTTTGCAGGTATTTTTGTAGCTAAAGTCCGTTGCAAGTTTTGAACATTGTGTGTTAGAATATCCACCTCGCGCTCCAGGTTACGTTCGGTTTCAATCTGGCCAGAGATATTTGTGACCTGTGTTAGTCTACGGCTACGTCTGTATTCGTTCCATTCAAAGTATCTCTAAATGTAGCTCGTGCGTTTTGTTGGTTCGTTTCTGAGCTCATCCCAAAGAAGGAGCACAGGGAGGTGGTCTGAGCTAAGCTCATTCACTGTTGTAAGCTCAGATAAGTCTGTAAGTTCCTTGTTTATGCCGATATCAATATACGTTGCCGTCATATTGTTATTTGGAAAATGAGTCGGCGTGTCTGTATACAGTAGCTGTAGCTCGGCATGATTATGGAGATAATCGTGAAGGAATACACCTTTTTGATTATTTCTATGATTATTCCATACTCTGTCCCGAGCGTTCATATCACCAAGTAATAAGGAACGTGTATTAGCAGGGAAAAAAGCATCGATATCACGATCGGCTAGGCGGAACTGGTATTTTCAACGTGCTATGGCCGTTGCCTACACATTTTAGCTTGTTCATGGAATAAAAATTAGGTTTAATAACAAAGTTTAAAATAACTAATAAATAATACTTTTGACGGTTCGTTGAATCTAAAACATGCTTTTTTATCGTCTAAAATCCGTTTAAAATAATGATTTTAAATGGCAAAATTGTATAATAATACCGCCCTAGCGGCTAGAATCGGTTTACACATTTCCGTCTTCCGTCCCATTTGCCGTGACTTCCCCTCCTATCGCCGCGTAACATGTTTACACATCAAAAAGGGTGATAATTTTTTCCGACATAAAGAGTGGCTTACAAAAGTCTCTCAACCCAGCCAAACACATATTCCTAACAGCTTTCTTCTGAAACACTTCATAACGCACAACACTGCTACTCAGACCCCAAAAGGGCATACCATACCGTATGAGAGACTCAATCAGAGTGTAGTAAACTGCGTGCGCAACCACCCCTCCAAGCTCACGTCTTGCAACCCAGGCTGCAAATCAGCCAGAAGATAGTTTTGACGCGAGACTTAGGATATGATCTTCAAACCTTCGGCGACCATCAAGATCTTGCAACTCTCTCTACCCTGTAATGGAGTCCGTTCATCGAACTTCAGACCTCCGACATCGCAATTAAGCCCGAAAATAGATGTCATCACTATTAAAAACAAGCCTGTTTGAGGCACACCACTCTTTTACAATTTGTAGATCTTGAACAACAACCGCTCTAACATAATCGCAATTCATATGACTCCACAATATGATGGTATCATCAGCAAACTGAACAATAGCAAAAATAAAATTGGTCCCAGCACTGGACCCTGAGGTACCCCACATTTAAGGGCCCCAAATCCCCACGAAACTGTTTCTGCCATAACATAAGAACGATTGGTATTATATTTTAATGACTTTATTAGTATATAAACTTTAATATTTTTACTAGCCGCCAAATTGCAAAATAAAATCGTTCAAATTTAATTATTCCTGGCTTGATATTTCACATTATTCGTTTGTGGAGAAATGCCCAGAAATAGGAGCATCTTCGATATACAATCACCACAACAATATACTTATCTACATATTCTACTTAAATGTTTATTTAATATCTGCTATTAAACTGTTTATCCACTGAAGAATGAAGTTAAATTATTAATTATGAATTACCTTCGAAACACAACAATCCATCAGTCACATAGTCCTCGCCGTCACATTCACATAGCTGGTTCTCCGCACAGATAGCATTTTCTATGTGGGAACAGTCTCTAACTTCACAAGAATATCCTATCTCTATAAAAATAAAAAAATATTTATTGGAACATTAATAATTGAAGAGCGGAAATTAAAAACATTATAAAGAGTCTCCTCGACACAAACCACCAAAACTCTTTCTCATGGATTGATGTACAAAACGTTTTAGATCGAAGAGTTTTCTATTCCGATCATAAAATGTGCCATGATAATAATATATTGAATTTAATCAATCTCTAGCTTTCAAAGTTGTTCTATAATGCTTAAGCTTATTCCTGTATATGACACTCTTACTTACTCGGTAAACATAATCCTGTACCATTAACCTTAAAGAACCCCTCGGTGCATTGACACTGTTCGCCTGTGCACGTCTCGTAGAGGGCACACTCCGAATCTGACAGGCATATTGCCGACAAGTCCGCATCGTCCTTCAGGTTGCAGTAAAAAGATGTCTCATTAAGAACGGCCTGGCTACTGCATTCGCATTTTCCAGTGTCTGTATTACAGTAGGCATAATCACCCATGGCCTGGCACCAATCATTGTCCATGCAGTTTTGGGTGTACTGGAGAGTAGCTAGAATATGAAACATTTTCAGTGTCATACATGAATGATCACTGCTAGTCTAAAATTGTGTGAACAATCATGTATCAAGTTACGTGGAACATCACTCATTATAGAATATCGGGAACTTGAAGCCGGACAGTCTGACCAAAAAGGGTCAATGTTGCGAAGAAAGAGGGTTTCAAGAATATATAAAATAAGTAGATATTGCAGACAACTTAAGCTCTAATCAGGCTAAATAAATGTGACTATAATATAATATATCTTTGAATCATATTGAACAGTGCGTTCTTATACCCCGGCCTGAGTTACTGGTGCAACAATTTTTAAGCCTCAACGCAATCCACCAAATTAGGTAATTAAGGCCATCTAAAGCTCGGCTCAGCTGAACATTGATTGGTAGCTAAACCTTTCCAATTTTCCATATAAAATCAAACTGCCATTCTGACAACAATGGTTTATATATGGGAAGGTTCAACTAAGCACAGCTTAAGCTGACCTCAATAATTTAGATATAAAATTTATTACTACTAAATTTATATCAGCTGATATTGTATTTTAGAAATGCCAAACACTCACTTTTTTTGCATTCCCTATTAGTACTATCCTGGAACCAATAGTCCTTGCAGTAGCACACTCCATCCACAAGCTTTCCAGGTTTGATAGGGCAATCTGAATCGTTACCGTACTGAGTTGTTTGATCTGCCATGCCTAATTCTGCTATACATTGGCCATTTTCCAGGAAAAATCCTTGTTTACATATGCAAGCCGAATTTTGAAAGTAGAGAGTGTTCGAACACTGGTCACACTCATCGTTTGTTAAGTTAGTTGAAACACCTTAAAAAAATTAAATAATATATAGATAGGCCCCAACTAGCATAGAGCGCCTATAATCGAGCGGTTAAAAGGCAAAATCATTATCAGGTATTTTAGCTTCATTATGTCTATAGTTGTGATCAATCATTTGGACTAACGTCAATTAATACTCGGGGACCTGGACCGAAACGGTCCTATCCATTGCAGATTCAAGCGGCCTAAAGCGCAAATATGGGCACATTGGTTAATGTTGCAATCGGTTAATGATTTTTCAAGTATTTTGCTACTGAAGTGACATCAATATCTGCATAAAACAAGAAAAAACGTCCACTATCATTTCCTTAATACTTAAACCAGTTTCTCAAAGCCTTATTAGCTGTGTCTTATCTGGGTTGCATACCTAAACAAATGAGGCAACCACTGGACTAAACTCACATCAGTTTATTTCTTTAATTCACAAGAATATCCTATTTAGTGATAACATGTGCGTGCTTACCATTGGGGCATGCATCATTTACGCCCGCGTACAAGTATCCAAAGTGACTTGCAGTATCAGAACTAGTTGTACAATTTTTCAACGAAAGGGTGCTTCCTTTCTTGTTCTCAATGCATATTCCTAGTTCGCAGTGGCTGTAAATATCCGGCACCTCGTACATGTCAAGCGTTGGGAAACAATCAAGGGATATAGCACATTCTGAAATAATATAATATATAATTTAATAGGTATGTTTGGCTCCTTGTTTAGTACGCATCTCACTCTCTTAAGCCCGGTTCAGACGCAGCGAGTAGTACAGTCGAATAAAGTAATTTAGTTCAGTCGTCATACTGACTGTTCACACAAGGCAAGTAATTAGCCAAGTAATAACAGCTGCCAACACAATGCCATTAGTTTAGTAAAGCCGATTAGTCAAGGTATTTCGTTTTTTAAATATAAATAATCAGAAAAGGCAGATTGGGACACGACGGTTGCAATCGATTAAGCAACTTCTTATTAGCAGAAATGTAAAGGCCTCGATATATATAAGAATTGGATCGGCGGCAGAAGGAATGAGCTTGGAGCCTCTAATTATTTTTTAAAATAATTAGGTCCAAGAGTATTTTTCTCGCTCAGGATATTAGAGGAGCAATTTAATATTCTCCTGAACTAAGTTAAAATGGTTATTCAAGCTAAACGACCACGACCACGACTAAAACCAGGTACTAAACTACTCGACAGACCAGTCGATTAAGCTACTGGTTGCGTCTGAACCGGGCTTTATGTTGCAAAAATTTATACGGATATTTGTGCAGAGGAGGTAAGGTGTAATTATTTTTCCAACGAATGCATAGAACTATTATGAATAAAGTACTTTTGTAAATAGATTACTCAGCAATTATTATAATAAGCATAAACGTGTAGCTTTATTTGTTTTGCTATTTTATGCGTAGGACTTTAAGAATGCTGTTTACATTAGAATTTTGTATCTATATTAAATATACCAATACAAATAGATAAATTACCTTCGTCTACGTGTGATATAAGTCGGCAGTCACCTTCTCTGTCATAATAGCCATCGCTACACTGACAGGTGTCATCGATACAAGCTAAAGACAGTGGATTGCTTGGATCCAAACACATGATACCATTAGCACAAGATTCATTCTTGTTGGCATACTTTTGGCATTTTCCCTGATACCACCTTAAATAAAAAATACCTTATACATGTCTTTATATCGTTATAAGAATTTGCTTATATTTAAAATTTAACGTCCGAAAAGTAGATTTATTAAAATTATATCGACATTTGCTGTCAATGTATAAAAACCGGTTTAGGAAAATAATTATTGCTCTACCCTTGGATTGGGAGTTTTTAAAATATGAAGGCCCGAAAAATGCACAGATAAGGAAGAGTTGAAAAGTAGGCGCCAAAATCTTTTATTTTCTTTTAAGTCAAGCAAATTGAACCAGAACCTAGTTAAAATAAAATACGATTTATTGTTGGACTTAACCAAGACCAGGAAATTGTCCCAACGACCCAAATTGCCGTTCGTTTGGTTAGTGTGGATTCGTTTTTGTTGATTTGAAAGAAGGTTAATTAACTGAAAAATTCCGGTTAAAAATATATGTTGCTTATATCCTCCTAATGGATGAATTCATAGTGAAACTAAGGGTCAAAGGTTTCTATTATACGCCGACGACCTTGCGATTATTGCTAAAGGCAGATTCGCAGATACGGTCATGGAGCTCACACAACTAGCTCATTATCGACAGGCGGTGTAAGGTGGAGTGAACCCCCATACAACCACCATAGTAAAATTCATCAAAAAAAGAACACTGGAAGGACTGAGGGGCACCAGTACTCATTGGGGCAGAGCAGCCCTTTGCACAAGTGGCAAAATACTTAAGTCAAGTGATCTTTGATCATAAGCAACATGGAATCAACACCTACATAAAAAGCATAGTAGCCTTCAATCTGTATATGAGTTCGTGGTTTGGCGGTCAAGGGCACAACAGGCTGGGGTAGTACGTCGGGTCAGTACCATCCAAACGCCAGCCTGCCAGAGTGTCACTGATGCCATGTGGACCACTCCAACAGCCGTAATAGAGGTCCTGCTTAACTTGACACCACTTTACATATATATTCAGGGCGAAGCTAGATCAGTCGCATGCAAGCTGTCCAGAGGATAAGCACCCATAAGCAGAATACACGGGAACAAGCTATATAAAGAGTTGAAAAGTAACATCATCATGAGAATGCTAACATATGACACATTTCCCAAATATAGCGTTGATAAGCCTTTCAGGATTAGTTTAAGGAAGGTCCTCATATTAATGAAGAGCTGTGTATACAGTTGGATCAATAGCCGATCATGGTTTCTTCTTCTTTTTCTTCTTCGTCAGCCCGTGTCCATCCATTGTCGGATATAGGCCTCTTCTAGGTTTTTCCATGTCCCGCGATCTCTCGCTAATCTCATTCATTGTCCTCCTGCCACCGTTCTGACATCGTCTATCCATCTCTTTTTCGGTCGTCCCACATTTCTTGTTGTTCCTCTTGGTCTCCACAGTGCCGTTCTTTGGGTACATCTATCTGGGTCCTATCTCGCCACATGTCCCATCTATTGCCACTTCAGGCTTGCTACCATTTTCACAACATCCGTCAGTTTGGTTCTATCACGTATCTGTTCATTTGGTATTTTGTCCCTTGTTTTATCCCAGCATTATTCCCTCCATGGCTCTCTGTGCGACTCATATTTGCTCACCTGTTCTTCGGGTTATTGCCATAGTTTCCAAGCTGTAAGTGAGAACCGGCAGAATACAGCTGTCGTAGGCTTTCTTTCTTCTTTAGTTTTAGGGATTCAAAAATAAAGTTCATGTTTCCGAATGCCACCCATCCGAAATGGATCCTGCGTCTGATTTCCGCAGTTTGATTTTCTTTGCCCAGCTTGATTTTATGTCCTAAGTATATGTAATGTTCTACATTCTCTATGGCAACGTTGTCTAAGGTGATGTTACATTCATTTTTGCTCATTATTTTGGTCTTGTTTAGGTTCATATTTAGGCCTATTTCCTTGGATTGCTCGTTTAACTCATTTAGCATGTTGTTCAGTTCTTGAATGTTGGTGTTGATCAAGACTATATCGTCTGCAAATCTGAGGTGATTGAAGCATACTCCATCGATGTTTTGGTCCATGTTTTCCCATTCAAGTTCTTAAAAACATTATGCACCTTGGGAAAGATGGTATCCCCCCTGTCGCACTCCTTTGCCAAGTGATATTTTGTCTGTTTTAAGATCGTCCTCTATATTTACGTGAAAGGTTGCCTTATCATAGATATTCTTAATAAGGGTAGAGTATCTTCTCGCGTCCTCCGCTGCTGTTAGAAAATACCAGGTTTCAACGCTGTCAAAGGCTTTCTGGTAGGCCACAAACGCGAGATGTAGGGGTATGTTTTATTCCGTTGTTTTCTCGATGACTGCTTTAATTGTTTGCAGATGGTCTGTAGTGCTAAAGCCCTTTCGAAAGCCTGCTTCTTCTACCGGTTGGTAGGATCCTAGCTTCGTAGTCAGTCGATTGTTGATAATTCTAGTGAAAAGTTTATATAGGTGTGATAGCAGGCTTATTGGTCTATAGTTTTCTATATTTGAACGTTCCCCTTTTTTGTAGATTCGCACGATTTCGGCATTTTCCCATGGTTTCAGGATTTTTCCCTCTATCAGCCATTTGTCTCTATTAGTGTTTTTCCTTCCATCTTTAGCATTTCCGGTGTTATTCGATCATCTCCCGGACTCTTGCCGTTTTTCATTTGTTGGAGTGAGTATTTAATTTCTAATGGTGATATTTCCGGCATGTTTTCTGAGCCTGCGGTTGTAATGTGTTTAGGTGGTCCATTTGGGCTTGGTATAGTTGTTTGGTAGAGCTATTCGTAGAATATTTGTATTACTCTTCTAATTTCTTGTTTGTCTGTGACTTGGATTCCATGACTGTTTTTTATTTTTACAATTTTCTGTTTTCCCCTTTCTTGGTTTCATCTTAGAACTCTCATGCCTTTATTTTTCTCTCCAGTTTTGTCTTAGGTCTTTCCTTATTTCTTTTTTCGTTGTCTTATTTAGGGTATTACATTCTGGGGAATCTCTGTCAGTCTTTAAGGAAGGTTTGTAGAGTTAGATTAACAAATGGATTTGAAGTTACAGCTTATATAGGAGGAGAAGGACATAATTTGCAAGAACATTCTTCAGTTTTAATAAAATGAGGAAGAGTAAAAGATCTTCCTGAAGTAAGATATCATGTAGTAAGAGGCTCATTTCTTCTTTTTCTTATTAGTTCTATCGTCTCGGGTTTTAATTTAGTATCTGATCTCTGTCTTACCTTACTGCATATTTTCTTTGTGGCTGTAGTTATGCCATGCGATATTTTATTGAGGAGTTAATTCATGTCCTCATCCTGAAGTGGCTTTAGCGTTTTCTCCAGTCCTTTTTGATAGGTTTCCTGATTGAGTTGCAGGGCATCTCTTGTAGGGAATGTATGTCTGGTGACTAGTCTTCTCCTTTCTATGTTGGTGTTGATTTGTATTTTGGCACGCACTAGTCTATGGTCGCTTCCTGTGTCAAACCTAGGTGTCAATATATACGAAATCGAGCCATAGACAAGAATCTCACTGAGCTTAGGCAAAAATGAGACGATAATCTAAGCGGAAGTCGCCGCAATACATCATTGTGCGAATGGGTTGATAAGGTAACAGATTGCATGCAAAACCATTGAAATCTGCTCTGAAAACCAAGTGACAATAAAAACAGTTAACTTAATGTAAGATAACTCAAAACTGGTTTGGGACAATATAGAAGCCCTAAAAACCTGGGCAGTCGACACAGACTGACTTTAGCCTGGGTTACGAACGAAGAGGCTGACACCTTAGCCCGAGCGGGAGCCAGAATGGCCCTGAATGGACCAAAACCTTTCAGCAGTATAGCAAAAACCTATCCAAAAAATTAGCACAAGATTGTAAATGCAAACGAAGTCTCAAGAATGGTGGAACAGCTTGCCAGGAATGAGACAGGTTAAAAAGTGTATCAAAAAACCATCGCCAAAATTCACAGACTATCTACCAAGTCAGAAAAGAAGTACAACTGTAATAATAATCGTACTTCTAACAGAAGAACCGCTGTCGGATCAAAAATCTAATTAGGTCATCATGTAGAGGAGGAAAAATGGCATAGGAATGTGTTTTTTATTTTGATCTATCCTCTTTTTTTAAAAAAAATATTTGCGAAAATTTGTGTTTTAAATTTCAAGAATTCGTAGATTTGCAATTGATTTTTTTCAGGTTTTAATAAAACAAATAGATCTAAATAAAATTCACATTCCTATGCCATTATTCCTCCTCTACATGATGACGATGTAATAAGATTTTTGATCCGACGTTTCATTCCTTCATAATCATCGCCAAATAACATTGATGATGGTTTTTTTCATCCGAAACGTCGGATAAATGTAAGACGTGATATGTGGTTGGATTTAGGATTGAAATTAGAGTTTTTTAGGAACAAAACAAATTTTTTCGACTATTTAAAAACACAAAGTTGATGAGGGTTGCTAAGAAACGCAACGTCAGATTGAAAATCTTATAACATTAGCTTGAAGAGCAGGAAATGTAGCACAATGGGAATGTGAAATTTGCATTATCATATCTTTTCAAATAACGTCAGACAAAAATAAAAGCCAAATCAGGAAAATACGTTTTTTTCCAAAGATCTTCGGAAGTAATAGGATTTTTTTTTTAGATTTCAGCAAGGCGCAACTTTTCTGTAATTTAATCATATTTGTACCTCTCTTGGGTTGCGAGATCCCTGTAGTCTGCGTTCTTATATGGCACACCGTGAATAAGAATATAAAAAATATGATCTAGCGAGTTTTCCACATACGTATCAGTAGCTTCATGGGGATAAAAAATACAATAAAAATCTAATAATAATTACAATGACAAACCTATAGTCCTCTGCACATACACAAATATTATTTTGACATGTAGAACCATCACCAAGGAAGGGTACACATTGAGCTTCGTCGTAGCATATCGAACCATATTCTGTGGCATCTAAGAAAAGATAAGAAAATAAATAATTATTAGATTCAAATCATATTTTTAACAGCCGTTCAGTGAACGTTGCACCATCGCATTGCATTTCTGGTCTTTAAGCTTAACCGCTTTCAATCTTTTGTCCATTGTCTTGTTGACACTTGAAACGAAGCTTTGCTCAAACTTTTCAGTGATCACTGCTTATGCCTAATAAAATTAGAATTCTTATAGATTAGATATGTTCTTTTATTCTCCTAATATCAGGTTTCTCATTGAACATTCATTGAGATTCATCCGTGTTCACTTTCTTTGCAGGTTTTTTCTATAAAACGTGTTCACTACGTAGTCTCTTTTTCTATAAAATTGAAAACTCTCCTTAGGTTTCTCTCCCCTATTACGAATTTCCCTACATATTCCTCTTTCTCATCATGTGTTTTGCATATCACAGTATTGAAGTCTACAATAATTATATCTTCATTGCATTTATTTTCGTTTATTCTCAGATCTTTAAACACTAGTTCTACTTCTTCGTCCTCAAGTGTCGATATCGGCGCATGAACCTGAATTATTTTAAAATTATGCTTATTCAACTCAAACTAATCTGGATACAACTCTAAAGAAATTCCTTCTATATGCTCGATAAGAGGAGTATTTATGTATAAAAAAGGAAACATACGCCTCTTTGACTGTCTGTGTCATGGTTCCTGTAGAGGAGCTTCTGGATTCTAATTTGATTAGACCCTCTCCTTTTCTTCTGATTTGTGTGTGTCCCATTCGTTGATACTTAGGTTCGGAAGCTGTATGTTGCAATCGTCAATTTAGTATGTTTAGCCAATTCTTTGCTTCCCCTGGAATCCATGCGCCTGATTGACTTATTCTTAGTAAGGGATTCTGAGTCAAAGACACCACTGGCCTGGAATATATCTTGCTACGTTTCGAGACTTCTTTTAAACACCCTAACTGAACCGTTATCCGAGTATATCTTCATTTATAGAGGCTTGCTTGACATCGCTAACGGTAAATATACATACATCATTTTAGCCTGTATATCGTCAAAGAATCACGGTATGCGATGGTGAAACATTCACTGATGTAAACTTAGTGATCCAAAATTTCAGTCCCTCACGTTCTAAACAAAGTTAAATAAATACTAAATGCACCCCAGCTGTGCGAAGCACGGGTGCATTTAGTGTCCTAGAGGGTGTTACATGGCACCAATAAGGAAAGCACGGAAAACGTAAAAAATTAATACGGTTTCAAACTCCACCTACAGAACCAGAAATGAAAATGGTTACCGTAGTTAAAACTAAAATCGAACAACAAACAATCGCCATCAAAATTCCAAATATTAGATTTAGAAGACGTTCCTTTATTACTTTATTATTATTATTATTAACATATAAATGTACGTACATTTAACGCACTTCAACTGATCTTCATTGTAGTACCACAACGTATCGCAGGTGCAAACGTTTTCCAAACATACACTCCTTTCCTGAACCGAGCAACTATCGATAGTACAGTTTTCATTCAGCGCCGAGGCAAAATCCAAAACTAAAATAAATAAACCGAATTTAACTTTACTTTCCAGCTGTCCAATTTAGGTATTATTATACATTATTATAATAGCTGGAAGGATACTGGAATATGTCATACTTCTTCTTCACTCACTAACAAAACCAGAGCTAGAGCAGCTACACCTAATAACATATATGAAATAAGTGTTAATGACCACATGAAATTCAACCTAAATATATCTGTCAATACATACATCTATACATGTTTTTCTTCAAACGTCAGTAAATCCGTCATTACTCGACTGTGTAGGCGGCCGTAAAGTTTCGTTTTTCCTCCGCCGGAGCTTTACTTTTCACTTTTCCGCCGGCGGAGGTAAAAGTGTTGTCATAGCAACATAGATACAATACAAACAGACAACAAAATAAGCGTCAACAACTCAAGATTTATTAAACTACAATTTGTATTTATTACTCAATTTGTGACTGCATTTCTAAAAATCACTAATTTAGGAACAAATTGGTTATTATTTAATCGAACTTACTCGATAACTGCTTATCAATACGGAATTAAAACGCAATCGGAGACGAATCTTAAAAAAATAATTATTGTTGACAGTGTCCACTGACAGCTTTATGTTACATTCACCGACACCGGTCTAAGCAAGGCCACCTACGACCGTGGTCTAAGCCGCCTTGCGAACCCATTTATCTTTAATAATAATTAGATATTATTACTATTAAAAAGAGATGTTTTTGCATTACTTTGTCGACATTTGAAGAAAAAACAGCATATTTTATTTGGAGGAAAAGTTACTTTTCATGGCTTGCTCTCTATTACCAGCCTCACTCCGTTCGGCTGTTAAACACGAGCGCGCCATGAAAAGTATCACTTTTCCTCCATATAAAATAATATACTATTTCCCTTATTTGTCATTACAAGTGAACCGAAAAGTTATACCAAAGTATTTATACTTTGGTTATACCATGCCAATCTATTTCTGAGGAAATTACTTTTCGCTAGGACTCTGAATAATAAAATAAGGATGGCATAAAAGGTAAGGCTTTCTGAAAATGATAGCTTTTCCAGTAGTGTTGAATTTGAATAGCTACGCTGGTATTAAATATATATCCGTGGATGGAGAAACATTCGAAATAGGTTTAATTCGAAATGCCTCAACCACCTAAACCTACATATCTACAAATTTACAGTCATATACCTACGTCAGAACCACTTAAGCTATTGACACAGGTGTGTATGATAGAAATCTAATTATTTTATAGATTAAAAAACAATCGAATTTCAAAGTAATTATTGGAATTGAATAGTACAGTAACGACACACAAATCTATTCGTATGAGTTTTATATGAAAGTTCTGGAAACATTGGCTAGTTCCTCTTTATATACGCATAAAGGGCTCTCCATAGGTGTCATTTGGCAACATTGTAGTTAAAAATGTTAAATATCGTGCTTTCATGCTTGGGCGATATCACTTTTAATACTTACCCTGGAATTGATTGCCTTTGGCTCCACAAATGATTAAATTTGGTTTGAATTGTTATAGAGCCACTTCGGCCCAGGCTCAAGGATGTAAACTGCACAAGTGCAAGTTTAGTGACCCTAATGAAATGTGTACCTATATTTCTTCGATTCGATATCAAGTCGGATATCGTTTTCAAGAAAAGCAAAAAACTAAAAATGAAAATGGTTAGCAAATACAATAAAACAGTAAAAAGCTCCTGCAGATTGTCA
>MU188814.1:0-36925 GCA_016904865.1 Pissodes strobi
AATTTAGGTGGAAATTAGTGGAAATATGTGGAATTTAGGTGGAAATTAGTGGAAATATGTGGAATTTAGGTGGAAATTAGTGGAAATATGTGGAATTTAGGTGGAAATTAGTGGAATTCATGTGGAATTTAGGTGGAAATTAATGGACATTATGTGGAAATACGTGGAAATTATTGGAAGCATATGGATCATTCAAAAGTAGATTTCTTAAATTTGTGACTACCTACATCGAGGGACCAACCGCTGATGGTATTTTGGTGTACACTGGCTTGGTATTTTTGGAATTATTTCGGTATTTTTTGGTAATATTTGGTATTATCTGGTAATATTTGGTATTATATGGTAATATTTGGTATTATCTAGTAATATTTGGTATTATCTAGTAATATTTGGTATTATATGGTATTTTGTCGGGTATTATTGGCATTTTGACTGGTATTTTATGGTATTTCTTGTATAATTATCTAATATGAGCATGCGCAATAACTATGCATAATTCACAAGGCACATGTCGCAACATGTCGCAATGTTGCAACTGCCTGTTCGATGTCCTAAACGGTGTTGCCAAATGCCCGATAATTATCGAAATCTATCATAATTTTTGCTTGATACTGATAATCGATAATTGCTCACTCTCCAATGCTCAATCAACCATAAATTTTAAATACAAGAAGCTATATTCGGAAAAAAAATCCAATGGTAATAATAATAATAATGAGCTCTTTATTTCCAACAGGCAAACGCCCAATTACAGGAAATTCACATACGAATTAAGAGCAAGTAATTCACAAAAAATATTCTTATACAAAGAAAAATAATAAAATATAAAATAAATAATAGTTATAATTAAAATAAACAAGCAAATTAAACTAAAACTAAATATAAGGAATGTAGAGGAACCTTGAGAGGAACGAAACCGATCAAGAACTTTACGAATAACGCAAAGTAAGTTAGGGAAACTAAAAAAAACAAAATAAGCCAAACTATGAAGTGACAAAGAAGAAAGAAATGAAAACAAGGGAAATACAGATGAACAATGAAGATGAAGAATGCGGAGATACAGTTAAGGTGGGAAACCCGAGGCGAAACCAGATGCCTCATGCAGATGTTTCAGGACCTTAGACAAGTTGCTAATATGTACATGAGAGGCGTTTGATACAAGATTGAAATTTTTGCACATGTTGTGAATGGGACACTGGTATAGAATATTAGATCTCGCCAAGGATCTCGCCAATCTCAGACTGAACGCGGGTTGTTGTTTAGCTGCTAAACGCTGTACATGAAATGCTATACTTTTCAAAAGAAAGAGACATTTGATCACATCATGGAGAAGCGTATAAACGAATGTCAGCGAATTGTATCTGCTTGCAGACAGCGACAATTTCATGAATCTAGACAACAAAAGGTTATGATCAAACCCTCGGTCTGGGTAAATACCGTCCTTTTTGAACATAAGATACGTGAGAAATCGCCTCTGCACAGCGTCCAACGAATCAATGTGGCGATCATACCACGCGGACACCATACAAGTGACCCATAATCCAGCCTTGGTCTTACGAAGGAGTAATAAAGCAGTTTGATAACAAATATGTTGGTAAAATTTATGCAGGATAATCTCGAATATTTTGGAGAAGTTACATGGAGATAGGACGATAATTCTCAATAACTATTGGATCGCCCTTCTTATGCATGGGGGACAGACTATTGCAACCTTCCAGGTTTCAGGAAACATGCCCAGTTCCAGGATCAGATTGAAGATATGACACAGGGGCTCGCACAAAACGATGGAACAGTCTCTAACAATGAAGTGGGATGCCGTCTGGGCCAGGGGTGATTTTGTTTTAAAGTTATTTGCTTGATAGAACTATATCATCAGTAGTTATTGGCGGAACGTCAATGCTATCGGAATACTGAATTAACGGATCAATCTTTGCAGGCTGGTGGGAATATTTGTACACACTTTGAAAATAGTTGGAAAACGCCGACACATTGGGGTCCGTGATAAGAGTGATTAGTGTCTTTCATAGTGGCTGGAATGCGGGATTGAGCTATCTTGCTTTCAATAAAAGACCAGAAGTTTGATCGATCAGAAGTTATAATTGTTTCGGCATGCCGGATATATTCCCTGTATATTGTCGGGGCTGGATTGAATTAAGCTGCGCAAAGATTTGTATCTGGCGAGGTAAAATGGAGATTTATGGGTTTTAGGTCTTTTCTGTTTTGAATACATTGTCAATGAGTTCCTCCTCCTCATAAAGACTCTGACATGAGTTACCGACATCTGTGCCATTGAGAACAGGCGACCAGTCAGTGTTCGACATTAGCTCATAATAGCTATGAAATTGACTTTTCTGAAATTGTTAAGGGGTAGATCATCATTGTTTACAGGAAAGTTGCCTATGTGAGGGAGGACCGCTTGAAAATTGATCAGTAAGGATGGATGATACGGATCTTCATTAACAAGTGGTACGTCGTCTTTTTGCAGGAAAGTTTTAAAGTTGGCAAAAACTAGATCCCAACAGCGGTGGCTAATGTTAGGGTACGGCCATGCTTGCGACCTGGTCGCGGCGACACAAACGTCGCGACCAGGTCGCTGTGATGTGTTGCATTGATTGTTATGTAGGTGGCCAGGCTTGCGACCAGCGACAGCGACTGATTTTGAAAACGCCTTTATGAGCGTTTTTGAGGCGCAGCGACAAAAACGCTCCGCACAGTTTCTTATGTAGATGGCCAAGTTAGCGCTCAAAACGCGGCGTTCGATATTCGAACAAACACGATGTGATAATTTAGTGGTGAATTATGTATTTTTCGTACTCAGTACCTCATGTGACAAAGTAAATTCAATTGTGGAAATGCCTATTTCACTGTTTAAAATTATAATTTGTAGAAATATCCTTAGCTAAGAGTTAATTAATCTAAGCGTTAATACTTTCAAAAGTGTCAAAAATGTGACAGTGTGACTTGATTTGAAATGGAGCAGAAAAACTGTCAAGCGTGGCCATGTGCAAAGAATTTATAACACAGCGACCTGGTCGCGACGTTCGTGTCGCCGCGACCAGGTCGCAAGCATGGCCGTAGCCTTAGGTGTATTATTATATTGGCGAAGGTTAAGTATTTTACTGAATCCAGTCAAATGTCTGTGTTTAGCATTGGGAGGAAGGTTTGTAGTGTAAGAAGGAATATTGAAGTCTCCCAGAATTATTACATTTTTGCTCAACATTATATCTATTGACGAAAGAGCCTACAGGAAAATGTCTACCTGAATATCGTTAGTAGAAGGAGGTATGTAAACAATAAACATATATAATATAAAATAATTAATAGTTAGCTCACAACCTAAAATGTCATGAGTCGCGCTCCTTCGCAAACATTCGAAGGATCCAGCTGTTCAGAAGCAAATTTGTCGGAGAACAGTAGACCACAAATGATTCAGGGAAGAGTTCAGTGTTCAAAATATCGGGTTGGAGCCCTGATTCTGTTACAGCAATGATATGGTAGGTACAAGCAGCAACGGCACTATAAAAATCGTTTGCTTTGGTAGTGAGGCCGCGTACATTCTGGTAACAGCATGTGACGTCATTGGGAGAAGTACAGAAGAAACTACTACCAAAGGTCAATATTTTATAAAAGTAGGTAGCAGCTAAAATAATTAGGGATTAATAGTTTAGGTATCTCTCGTAGTATCTGTTTAGGAAATCTAATAATAACTAACGTGTACGTATTTGTTTATATTAATGTTTACATGTTTTGTTTAGAATATTAGTATAATTTTTAACCAAAAAATACCGTTATGAAAATAATAGGACAATAAACAATAAAAATGTTATCCACTTTCGATTATTAAGCTGAATTTCTAATTTTTTTATGATATTGACACATACACTAAAGGGAGATCCTATGGCGCTCGACGAGAGGTGTGTGTGCGAAGGTGTTGATTGACACGGTTCTTGAATCGTTGTAGGTTGTAAATATTTAAAGGTCATCGATTCTAATTTCACGCTCTAAATTCAATTTATTTAAAATCGCATTGTTTAGCAACGCAAATTTTATTTCCCATCGAGTCGAACCAAACAACTTCAAGCGACGCAGTGCACTACGAGGGTAATTCACAAATTAATATACCCAATCGTGCTCAAAACGCTGAAAGGCGGCAGCGATTTTTTGTATCTTATCTTTATCTCCAGAATCCACTATTTAATTTGTTACTATCAGTCCTGGCACACCCTGTATGTATATGATAAAGGAATAAAACCTCTTTTTCTAAATTGTGCTACGTTTTGACATTTATTTATCTAACCTATAAATAATAATATCTAATTAAGCTAATTTAACGTTTCAACTGGAAAAACTCGATAACTTTTTGATTGACTCAAAAGTTCGGTAAATTGAAAAATAAAAAAGTTTGATTCATTAGTCCAACACCCGCTAAATTATTTTATAGTTATTTTACAGGTATAAGTTATACCTACATACATGTTGCCTTTTACGCTATTTTTATAAATAAATATTGTCTGGCAAATGCGTTTGTTTTAACCTCAGATTTACTTTTCAACAGATATTATTTGTTAATGTAAATCATCACATATATAATGAAAAAGTGGAAATAAAGTGGAAATGTATTGAAATATGTGGAAATTATATGGAAATATGTGGAATTTATATGGAAATGTGTGGAATTCATATGGAAATATGTGGAATTCATGTGGAAATATATGGAATTCATGAGGAAATATGTGGAATTCATGTGGAAATATGTGGAAATATTATGAAAAATGGAAATATGGTGTACAAATTTTCAGGTGCGATTTACCCCTCGACCTATACTTTCAAATGAAATTTTGATATAACAAAACTAGATTCTCCGGTAAAAGTTCATTTAGTAAGCAAAATTTTACAGTTCCTATTATTATACAGGGCGAGTTAAAAAGTATCGATTTCTTTAAAATAGCTATTATTTTGTATATAAAATCCACGGTTGTTAATTTTTTCCTCGAAAACAATACTTTCAAATGAAATTTTGATAACAAAACTAGATTCCGCGGCCATGTTCATTTAGTAAGCAAAATTTTACCATTCCCATTATTATACAGGGTGAGTTAAAAAATACCGATTCTTTTAAAAATATCTATTATTTTGTATAAAATCGACGGTTTTTAATTTTTTCCTCGAAAACAATACTTTCAAATGAAATTTTGATAACAAAACCAGATTCCCCGCCCAAAATTCATTTAGTAAGCAAAATTTGACCATTCCCATTATTATATTATTAAAAAATATTATTAAAAATATTTTAGAACGTTAGATCACAAGCAATTACCTCTATGTTGCCAAATTTTCAAAAAAATCCAATGTCCCGTTTTCCGTAAACGTCTAACGTACCATCGACCGTGATACACCCTGTAGAATCAGAAGACGTTTATGCAGAGTATTCTATTTAAAAAAAATACCTTTTCGTGCCTTTCGTATTAATGATTTTCTGAAGTTTTTCGATATGCACAAAGAAAGTATTTTTTATACCATACACCCACCTACTTTTATTAATTAGATCTAAAATGGAGAAGTTAAATAAAACCCTGTACATACAGTGAAGTACATTTATTTTAATTGAACAACGTTTAGTTTTCTTCGTCCAGTTGAAGAAAAGCTATTAATAAAGAATTTTATTAAGTTCAGAATAATTGAAAAACTTCAAAACGCCTTATTTAAATTGGCCAAACAATAAGTATGTAATACCAAAAAATTAGCCTTTAGAAAAAATAACGATCGATTTAAAAATTTGAAACTTCAAAGTTTTTAGTATCAAATATCTTTATTTGCAAGTTTGAGTTCTTTTTCAAAGCTCTTTCAATTTTATGCCTAAAAAAAGTCACAATTTAAAATGTGTCATATCTGTAAAATTGTATATATTTTTTTCGCACCCTGTGCATCAAATTTTATGTTTCGTAACATATTCAAATGACAAATAGACCTTTACAAGTACTTATAGTAAGACAATCCGTATAAAAGGCTTAATAAGTTTCTGCATGTTTTAAAATTCAAATTACACTACAATATGTATATTCCCGTTTCGTCTTTCGTCATATACGAGAGAGGTTGTGAAATAAGAAACATAGTCAATATATTATTTTGGATGTTCTGTAAAAGAATAAGGTCAACCCTGTTATAAAACGGCTGAATTTTGAATTATTGCTAAACGCCCAAACAACACGAACGAATTCAAAACGAAAAGTAGGTATAGGTAGTATAGGTAGGTACTCACTTTCAAATATATCCTGAACTTCTTCGGGCATTTCCCACCTTTTCAATAACTCTCTCACTTCTGGATTCATTATATATTATATTTTCCGGTCTTAGGTAATAATAGGTGTAGCACTAATCACGATTCACGCGAGGGGCAAGACAATTAGACATGCGAGAGCGACCGCGGTCGGATGTGGGATGACGTCGGCGCGCACGTGCGCCGCCCGTGGCGGCGCATTGGCCTTCGGAACCGCTCCAGTGAGCGGCCAAGGCGTACTGTGTATCACGTGCGGCTCGGGGTGATCCAGTAGGGGGCCGCGTAGACTCGGCTCGGCCGAGTGACGCTCTAGCTGCCCTATGTGGAGCCCCGCCTCGATTTGAGCTTCCCCATTATATTTGTTAAGTGTGAATTTGGGAACAGATTCCCTGTAATACCCAAAGGCCGCTTCCGGGTCTAATATAAATTCCTCAGGGTCCCCAATATACTCGCTAGAAGTCAGCGGGGGACTCTGGGTTAACGCTCTCTGTTCCTCTGACCTGTCTCTGTTCAGTTCTAGCACCAAGAGCTCATCCACACTCGGGGGCTTTTGGTGCGCGGTTGCCGTCGACTGAGGGGTTCGGAAAGTCATTTTTTATATTACAATTACTTATGTCTATGTTTTTTCACGGGATGCCAAGTCGTTATCGAGTCGACTACTCGCTATTTCAAAGAGTTCTCAGACAACGTCCAACCCGTAAACTGATCACACTGTCAGTCCGGGGGGAACGAAGGTGGGCCCACCAAAGCCTTCCCCGCTATCCAAGGGAAATTGTAGATAGCAGCCACCACAGAACGTCTGTCAGCAGAAGGCTGAATTAAATACAACACAAGGTTAGTGGGCAATAAATTTATCTTGGGCAAGAAATTTAGAACACCCTATAGACATGTAGGGGTTCCACTTGATTCTAAGAGTCACCCTGTATATGGGGACTACAAAATTAACTCAAAAGTTTAAATTAAAGTAAAAACAAAACTTCGGCTTACTTTCTCCCTTAGAAGGCCGAAACGTTATTAATCAAATGCTTTGAAGAACAACGGTAATGGGGAAAGATTCCCAGGGGGGTCTACTGGCAGGGGATGCTTTTAAATTTATTTTATTTTTGACTAACTTTTGAGTTATTCGTCTTTTTGTATGTCAATGTACAAAATTTCAATTTTGACTTGAATCCTTATAGCAAGTCTTTACAAAGTGCCAGAAGGGCTTAGCAGGGGGGAGGATTGTCAAAAGGTAGTCGTCAGTAGTTGTCACACAAAATATCTACGACCCTAACCTAATCCTATCTCCTAATCTTGGCTAAGCCTTATACAAAAATCAGTAATTCGAATGATTACCAATTTGAACAATTGGGACACCCTGTATAGTTAAAATAAAATCCTGATAAATCCCTATGTCAAGTGATAGCTTAAAATGTGCCCCAATTCACTGGATAAGCCTTATACATGTACTAGGAGAGTTTAACTCTTAATCTAGTATTTTTGGTATAACAGGTTTTATTTGATTTTTTCTCTAATGAACAATTATTAACTAAGAACTTAAGATATTTTAATTAATATCTAACACGTATTAATGTCTTTAGTTTTTTGGGACTTCTCGCTCCGCACGCGAGATTTTCAAAACGCGTTTGGAGTCTTAAGGTTTCTAAGAAGACGGATCCGTACGAATTTTAACAAGGATCGCACAAAAATCGTCTTTTGAGGGCGTCGGACGCTATTCGCGAGTTTTTGGCATCGATTACCTTAAGAGGGGTCGTACGGAAGTGGCTCGAGGAGGGCTTTTAAAAAATCGTGGTTTCTTGGAGATTTTTGGGGGGTGTTTGCTATGTATTATATGCCAATCCCTGGCAACTTGTCAGATGCTGCTCGACAGTTTTCTGACAGAGGTTTTGTGTAATTCAGGGGGGTCAGGGGGGACTTTTTGGGGATTTAATATGCGATTTGTGTATTTAGACCAAACTACTCCCCGGACACGACTCTCAGTTCAGAGACCGTGCTGGTTTTGTATGGTATACGAACTAGTGATAAATAGCCTTTGATTCTTCTTTTGAGATAGCTCCAGCCGCAACAGTATAACTTCGGTATCTCCCGAACGAACTTGGCTAACTTATCACTCTTTGAACGCGCCCGAATTTTTTAGGTGAAGCCTTATTTTCTTTTTTCGGCTCCTATGCCTTTTCGCTTTTCACCCGTAGGCCGAGTAGGTAAAGTATGGGGGAGTCAGGGGGCTCTCCAGTTCTCGAAACCGAACTGGCCGTCGACGCGCTTTACTCTCGCCCAATGTTTAACTACGACTAGTATTGAGGACCAGAGAGGCACATACGTGAATGGGGGGAACCCAAACCAGTAGGCTGACTCAAGGTGCTCGCAACTAACCTTTTTCGCGGATGTTGCCGTAGGGTGCGCACTACAGTTGAAGGTCTCGGTAAATTGTTGGTACTCGGCCGCTTGACAAGGCCTCTTCAAGTACTTAACTTCTGTCTTCAAAAAAATTTTTCTCCGAAATTTCTTCTAAGTCCTGAAGTTCGAAAAACTCGGAAAAAGTCAATAAATTCGGTAGAAGGCTGATTCGGTACCAGTTGAGAGTGCTGGTCCTACAATGCCTTTTCCTTTGCTTCAGGCCCCTTTTCGCTCGTCCGTGAGCTTTCTACAGCCCTATCTTTTTCGAGATGTCGAAAAATCGGCTAAGTCTCTAGTGGCCAAAAATCTCATAAATTCCTTAGAGATATGGGGCTAGGGGCTAGATGGATGAGTTGCTCGTCCCTTTAGGATTCTCGAAGATCCACGTTGACGCTGGCCTAAGGTGGTCTCTCACTTCTTTCCTTCTCGGGAGCTGAACGGCAACTAAACTTAAAACTTAATATTAATTCTAGCGACGCGCTTGCCGCTTACGGGTGGAAATTTCCACCCGATCGAGTCGGTTGGGATGACGACGGTTGGCCAAACGGCTGATTCTAGAATTATGGAACGTTAACTGCCACATTCCACATTGTGCATTCGTACGCGGCATGCAATTTTATCCAGTGGCGTGCTTAATTAAATGCGATTAAGTAAAGGGCGTTTTTACAACAGGGATTATAATATCCATTCCAGCTGAATGACTATCAGCACAGATTCAGGCAATCGAAAAATCGTTAAATTTTACGTTTCAAATTTCGCAATACTCAGCATTTTGAGAAAGGCACGGCGCCAATTTTCTTTGAATTTATAAAACAACTGATAGCTGATATCTGCAATAATGTGAACGTCTGCTAAATCGGTAGTTACTGTTGCTACAAAGTATTATCAATGAACTCTTTCAATTATTGCTACAATCATATTGTAAAATGATAGAAACAAAATTATTTACCATTAAAAAGGTTATTGAGATTTACCACATTTTCAATACTACTATAATGTAGTCAAGGTTCATATTTAGTTACTGTTGTTAGCTACTATCAATTTTTGTGCTACACTCTTATAGCACACAACGCCTTTCGATTTTTTTAAGTGTAATTGAATTACAATACAATAATGTTGTAATTAGAAACAATTTGATTTATAATTACTTATTATATATTTTCTAAAAACTAGTGACAGGTGCAAGTTGTGCATTGTGAACACAAATTATAGTGTACCTCCTTAAAAGTGTTCCTTCACCTACAATTGATGATGAACATAACAATAATACATTTTTTTGATGGTGTCACTTGTATAGCCACACTTCCGAGGTCACATCCAGCGGGGCAGTTCATGTTGAAGTCGTTTTTAATGTCATTCAAGTTTAAAAAGGCTGTATCGTAGTTGTTGTCCTTGCGATGGTATTTACCTATCCAACCATGTGGAAACAGGTCCGTTGTAACGTAGGGGTAACATTGTACGAATTCGTACCCAATCGGTAAGCAGTCCTCAAGAATAGATTTAGCTATTTCCATATGCGACTCATCTAAATGGGACGTACAGGGAAGTCGCTTCATGTTTCCAATGTGAGTGTAAACTATATAAAGCGCCTGAAACAGAAAGTAAAAAAATGTCATCATCGTCACATGGTACGATTGTAATACATATAGGGAGTCCGGAAAAGAATGTTACATAGTTCAATGGCAGATCCAGGGGAAAAAAGATACAGATTAAGGCACTTTTGTTCAAGTACAAAAGTTACCAGAATTATCGTTGAAAGTTAACATAATTTTCAATTTTATAAAATATAAATTTTATTTTAATAGTTGGGTTATTTTTGGCGTAGAATAAGATTATCGAAATAATTATGAGTTGCGATGTAGAGGGCGCAACTTTTTACCTACAACGTACAGGGATATCCAAATAAAAGTAAACAAGCCTTAACTTCTTTATTTATAAAAATAGAAAAAAATGATAAGAGATGTATTTTTCGGGAATTTTTATGAATAATTCATATATCTAATCAGAAAAACAATTGCCCATCCGGTAAAAGAGATAAGTTGAAGTCTGTTAAAAAATAAGCAAATTACAAGGCTTGTGTGTTCACTTTTATTTGGATATACAGGATTTTTTTGGATTATTTCAAATTGACAATTTTACTGTTTTTTCCTGTTATTTATTATTTTATTATTCCTATATTCAACTTTTTATAACAACAATGAATAAAATCGTAGATATTGTGCTTTTACTTTCTTGCGAAGGGGCGTCGATTGTATATGGACACGGTATGCATATTCAGAGTGTCTCATAATTAGGTTGTCAAACTCTAACAGTAGCTCCAGAGTTAAAAAATTGAAAAAAAAAATCCTATAAACATTGGTCTAAAAAGTCTTCGATTTCCAGATACAGGGTGTTAAATGTAAGGGTTGAAAAATTGTTTTTCACAAATAATTTTCTTGCAATTGGAGATAAATTAATAAAATTTGGTATAAGACAAATATTGTCCCATTTTTTTTCTCTGACGGAATTATCGACTTTTGTCCTTAAAATTTGAAACTATGGTCTATTTTACAAAATAAAGGTCCTCTTGTGTTATTGCTATAAAAGGCAATGTTTTTGAGAAAACTCGTTTTTTAATAATTTTGTTAAGCGGATTGATAAAATTTATTAAAAAATAATCTAAAAAAAATGGTTTTTAATAAAACATGCATATAAACAAAACGACAACTTTAATGCACCTGTAGCAAATTTCATTAATTTGTCTCCAATTGCAAGAAAATTATTTGGGTAAAACAATTTTTGAAGCCTTACATTTAATAGATCAATGTTTATAGGATTTTTTTTTCATATTTTTTAATTCTGGTGCTCCTGTTAAAGTTTGGCAACCTAATTATGAGACACCCTGTATATATGTATATTTTTTCGAATCGAGATATAAGAAACACTTTTTGAAACTTACACTCAAATCAAATACCTATCTATACCTTTTTTGTAACTTGAATTTCTGTATGTTATTTATTTTTTGTAATAAAATTGTAAAAATATAATGCAGAAAAAAAAATAAGACAAAAAAAAATCTGTACGCTGTAGGTTATAGTGGTGTCTTCTTCATCGCAACTTAAAATTAGCTCGTAAAATTTTATAGCGTCATCAGGGTGTATCACTCATGACTACAAATATTTTAAGGAGTGAAACTACATCAAATTTTAAGCAAAAAAGTCAAATAAAGTTTTTTTAAATTCGCCACGGTTTTTTTTCTAAATACGTAGATTTAAAATTAAAATCTTTGCGAGACACTATTTAAAAATGTTTTTAAAATTTTTCATTTATTTTTATTAATATCGAATAAGTAATCGACTTAAAACAATTGTTCAAAAAAAATTCAATTACTATGGTTAGATATAGAAAAAGAAACAAAATGTTTTAATGCTATTTAATACAAACTGCTTAGAAATAATCGCATGCATGGCAACGCTGATTTTTGCGTTCGTCGTACGATCACGCGACAAAAAACTGATTCTGATGTTTACCAGTTGATAAAGTACAAATTCTTTAGCATCGGTCGGCGTGCGGCGGCGGTAATACATTGTTGCCAATTGTCCAATTTTTATGCTTTAAACGTTCATAACCCTAAAACTTTTGAGTTTTGAGTAAAACTTTATTTGATTTTTTTGCTTAACATTTGATGTAGTTTCACCCCTTAAAATATTTGTAGTCATGAGTGATACACCCTGTATAAAAGTTTTTATTTTAAATAACGTTAAAATCTTTACATTTTTCCGTGAAATAAAAATTACCTACATACTTTTTTGGTCACTCTGTATATTCTATCTTAAATTTAAAAAATCCATATAATTTATGTAAAAAGCATAGGTATTTATTTATAAAGAATGTCTGTATTTTCATCAGGCAAGCGTGGCTCGTGGCAACAGTGGACTGTGTGTGTGTAACACGAGCGTCTACCGCCTGATCAATACTTTCGTCCTGTGTATTGTCAGTTGCCTATAATTTGCTTTTGTTCTTGCAATCCTTTCAATCTAAGATAATATTTAGATTATTAAACCGTGTGGGTACTGTGTGTTTCATAATAAATAGGTTGTCAGCTAAGAGAAAAAAAAATTATATAAAAAGTTTTAGATTTTACGGTGAATTTGTTTAAAAAATGCATGCTAATCAAAGAAGGAGCGACAACTAAAACATGTATTTAGGGCACCATGTACAAAAAATGTTCATTATTTTTAGACAAATTCACCTTAGATCCAACAATTTTTATATTAATAATAATGGTTGCTAAACTTTTCCCAAAAAAAAATAAAAATAAAAAATAAAACTAGTCTTATCGAAATCCCCCTTTGTAGGTATACTTTATCCAAAGTCAATTGGAACGCCGAATAAACTTGTCGGTTTCGGCGCCTTTGACCTAACAAACGGATTGCAAAAAGTTTGGTACCGGCCGCCTTTGTTGTATCAAAAGTGCCGACACCGACAAGTTTTTTTGACGTTTCAATTCATTTTAGACACACTATACCTATTACGCATGGTGAATCTAAGTTTAGTTTATATTATTAAACTGTGTACTGGGTGTTTCACAATAAGGTACCCCTTTATATTTTTCTATTTACAACTCGTAGTTTTGATGTTACTACTAGAGGGCGCTATCTACGGCATGTCCCACTTCTTTTAGATGACATAACTTTTTTTGAACTTAGTATATCGATCTGGCTATTAGAAAAATAAGTTGCTGTACTTCTTCTAGATCAAAAATGTATACTTTATTGAAGTCGCTAGGGGCAGCCATTTTCGAGAAAAAAATTGAAAACAGTTCGGTTTCAAGTTCCTGGACCATAAAAAAAATTGAAAAAAGGGTTAAATTTTTCAATATTTTGCCAACATATTAATTACAGGAAAACTAGAAAAAAAGCTTAATTAAACATTTCTCTAAAATAGGTGCTTGATGATTTACAGGGTGTCAAAGTTTTAATAACTTCCATCAGACTTCTATCACCCTGTAAATCATTCAGCACGTATTTTAGAAAAATGTTTAAATTAGCTTTTTCTCTAGTTTTAACATAAATAATATTCTGGCAAAATATTGGAAAATTTAACGCGAACAGTTTTCAATTTTTTTCTCGAAAATGGTTGCTCCTAGCGACTTCAATAAAGTACAGTAGAAATCGGTTATAACGTACCCTATATATACCGAACGCTTGCTTATAACGAACCAAAATTCAAACCCCCTTCTAAACTCCCATCCTTTCTACGTAGTTTAGGTCGTTTATAACGAAATCGGATATAGCGAATTCTCGGTTATAGCGTATGCATTAAAGTGAAAATTTTTAGAAAACCGCTCGGTTAGAGCGAACAGCGAGCTGGATTTTCTTCGAACGACGCGCGGTAACTTCAATGCGGCGCGGCGGCTCCTTTGTGCCGGCTTTGGCTTATCATAAATACCGCCGCGCTCGCCGCTGAACAGAAAAAAAACCTCTTTATAGATGCCGAGGATTCTAGGAAAGAATGTTTTTAAACTGTTTAATCTAGGCATTTCGTTCAGTTTACAATAATTTTTGATAACCTTCAAAATAAAATTGAAAATTATATTTTGAGAAAGTTAACTGTACAATCAAAAATTACTGATTATTTTCAACCATAAGTCCTTTAAAATTATGTTTTGTTCTACATAATATAGGTACCTTCCTAATGGATATATTATGTTCATGCATATACATATGTATTATTATCCTGCGTTATTCATTTTCATTATGTAGTAAATACCTTGGTCACCTTTGTTCATGGTGTTAAGTGTTCCTTTGAGAAATAAACTTTCTATTTTCATTATTTGTCTGTCAATTCATTTATATATATGTATACCTTTTTTAGCGAACGCTCGTTTATAACGAACATTTTCTCCGATTTTTTCAAGTTCGTTATAACCGAGCTCAACTGTATACGTTGTGGATCTTAAAGGAGTACAGCAACTTATTTTTCTAATAGCCAGATCAATATACTAAGTTCACAAAAAGTTATGTCATCTAACACATGTGGAGCATGCAGTAGCTAGCGCCATCTAGTAGTAACATCAAAACTATGGGCAAATTTGAATTTCTCGCCTCAAATAACTTACTAGTTCCTAATTTTGTGCTGCTGTGTGGTTTAGTTAAGAAATTATTACAAAAAAAACTAAAACAAAATTAAAATTTTGGCGTCCTCTAGCGGGCAAACGAAGCAATTTCGGATATAACCAAGTTGGCTTAAATCGATCTATTTTGACCTCAAGAGTCTGTCATCAAAAATTGTACACCTAATTTCCGGACACCCTGTATATATAAATTTTTTTTCTCTTAGCTGACAACCCATTTATTGTGACACACACAGTACCTACACGGTTTAATAATCTAAATATAGATTGAACAAAAGCAAATTATGGGCAACTGACAATACACAGGACGAAAGTATTAAATCAGGCGGTAGACGCTCGTTGCGTGTAACAGCCTGAAGGCACAGAAAATATAGTTACACAGTTGTGTAACTATATTTTCTGTGCTGAAGGTCAGACATGAAATATACGACGCAAATACTAATCTGTTTGTATTATATTTAGGGTGACCATAATTTGTCAACAAAAAAACAGTACATGTAGGATTTTTAAGGAAAAGATCGCTGATATTTCGAGTGCGTTTTTTTTTTATCCAAATCTTGCCAATATTTATTCACAACATTATAAAGGTACTTATGTTTTATTGTATATAGAAGCAGTATCACGAAAGCAAAGTATTATGAATATCTACTAAAAAATTTAATTTTTCCTTGGACTTGATTATTATGATCATCATTTTGGTATTAGTCGTACTTGAATTGCTTTTAGAGTTTGTAGTTTAGTATTTAGAAATTGAAATATTTCAATGCAAGTATCATTAACCCTTGGTTAGTCGCACGGGTGACATATGTCACCCACTCCCACTCTTCACAACACAGTTTTTTAACAGGAACCTTCTGGCGTCTATGGATTTTAGTAGCTGCTGAGCATTCGAAGCTCTTTATGGTATCCTAGGCGGGTTTATTGAGAAGTTAGTTGTTTTCCGCATTTTGCCTGAAATATTCGACTGGGTGACATTTGTCCCCCGCGCGACTAAACGTGTTAGTCATTTTGAAAAGGTGTGTTTATAGGTTTCTTAAGATATTTTGTATTATGTTAAAGTATTTATTGCGGCAATAGACGTCACCAATTTTATACAAGGTTTTCTACAAAATTTTGTGATGTATCATAATATTTCTTACTAATATTATATCCCAAATAGGATAAATATAAATTTGCAATTACCTAGTTCTTCAAAACAACTTATCTTTTTTATGTACATATTACACTGTATTTGTACATTGTATGTACATATTACATTTGTATTTGTATGTACATATGTATTGTGTGTATTTTTTGTTTTTTTTTTTTAATTTTTTTTTGTACATGTATTTATATGTATGTATGCATTTCTTTCTATGCACATGTTCTATTTGTATGTACATATTACAGTGTATTTCGCAGATAGATAATGAACCGTCCACCTAAATGACAAATGGCTGTAACAAGTAGTGATCCAGATATTTGGTTAAAGCAGTATAAAGAGCTAAGCGATGAGGAACAGGACGACCGTATTACTGAAGACGAAAATATGTTACAAATATTAGTAAATATTTTTTGTCTTATAAAAATAGTAAACACCCCCAATAATCCAAAAATATGACCATTGATTTTATTTATAATTTTTTTTCTTATTAAAGTGATCGAAATTGCGTGGGTGACACATGTCACCCACGCGACTATACGCGTATACAATCCTTGCGCGACTAACCGAGGGTTAAAGTTTCTGCAGACTTGCATGTGGTGACTTCCAGAGTATATATCTATTAGATTTCTTGAAAAGTAAAGAGACCAATTGCCCAAACGACATATGGGTCCTAGGCAGACAAAAAAACACACTCACGTAAAATTTTTACATTTTTAAATGCATTTTCTGTTTGGAATACTTCGAGCCATCAGTTTTCAACAAATGTTTATGAAATCCCAGTCAGGAATCATTTTGTTTCTTTATTTAAAACAAAATAGGTCATAATTTTGTGTATTTAGAAAAAAAGTACATTTATGTGTACTTGATAAACCTTTAAAGGACAGCAGGACAGTGTTTGAAAAGAAAGTACTGCCCTATTAAAGTAATTACATATGGTCACCCTAATTATATTCAATTTACGTAATTGTAGTTCGAATTCAGATTACAAGTATTACAATACAAGCAAGCAACTATGGTTATAAAAATATATGTAAGTACGTATTCGTAACTTAATGGGCGCCACAGCTTAATTGCCCTGATTACAGAAGAAATACAAATTAACTAAATTACGCAAAAGACAGTAACGAAAAACTTAAAATAAGTAATTACCTGTAATATGACTGCAAAAGTTCGTTCTTCAGTTCTTCACAGATATCCGATAATCGTCTGTTTACACTACAAAGCGATCCGTTGTGGTTCCAGCTAGGGATGGCAACGATGTATCGATATTTTAAAAAAAATCGATACATCGAAAAAGAAACATCGATGTTTTCCATCGATGTTCGATATGAACCAATGCATCGATGCATCGTGCCAATGTACGAATATCGATGTTATGTAAATGCTGTTGAAAAGCTCTGCTAACGAGTCACGACACGACTCGTTTCGGAGGTAGACCCGCCGACGTGCAATATGAATATCATACCGTGTTTTCTTGTACTGTGAAGATTCCCTATTAAGAGAATTAGAAAAACGCTTCGGCACGCGAGAGCGCGTGAATTTATTAACATGTGGTACATTTTTTAATTCCAGATTCAAAAATGTACATTTTAATAACCCCTTTGCCTCTTCATTTGTCTTAAATAAAATAAATAGCCTCGTCCTTAACGAAATAAATTCCAAAGAAGGAAGGTCAAACAATCCTTCGCCTGAGTCTAGGGACAACGACAATTCACATTTACAGGATAAAGAAATTGATATATGGAGCAACAAAATGTTAGATTAAAACTTGTATCAAATAGGGAGGATACAATTAGTGCCAAAATACGAATGTACCTTTCCGCACCGCTTTCAAATCTAAAACAAAATCCGATAGAGGAATGGGAACACTTAAAAGCCACATATCCAAATCTCTATCAGGTGGCCAGAAAATATCTTGGGGTTGTCAGCACTTCCGTTCCTTCAGAAAGACTGTTTTCGTGTGCCGGAGATACTGTAACGCAGGAAAGAAATCGTCTGTCTGGAAAACTTTTGCCTCAATTACTTTTTTTAAATAGTGTTCCAGACGAGTTATGGTGACATTGTAATCAATATATCTTGTATTTCCATAAATATTCATATATTTTTTTATTTTAATTTGCTTTTGGGAATGTCCATGTTTTATTTGATATTTTATTATAACGTTAATGTTTGTCATTTACATTTTTAAATAAAAAAAAAAACATTTTTAGCTATTCTCTTAACTTGTTTAATTCTTCCCAAAGCAGCAACGTGTAATTTATGTACCTATACTGGTCAGCGGTCACACATAACAGATTTCATTTCCTTCCAGGTATTAAAAAAATATGAAATATTTTAATTATACTTTAAAAAAACATCGATATTTCACAACATCGATGTTTTTTTATCGATACATCGAAGACATCGATGTTGTCTTTCCAATGTATCGATGTAACGATACATCGGTTTCTTGGTTCGATGTTGCCATCCCTAGTTTCAGCCCAACACGACGACGGCAACGTATATACAAAGGGGGAAGGAGGACATACTATTTTTAGATTTAGGTGCTCGCACTGCTCGCTCAGATCCGAGGCCATGGTCACAGAATAGCCAACAGTCAGAATATCGACTCTGAGCACCCGCCGTTGAAAATGCCGCATGAACAGACGCCATTTTGTGGGAATAGACCTCAGGAGGGTACTCGCCTAAAACTGCCAGGGTCGGCGTTATGGTGCTTTAGAAGAATCGAATGAATAAAATGTAATAAATTTACATTTCTAACGTTTTATTGATTTTTCCATATAATTAATTTATTTCGGTTGACTAATGTTTTCAAATTTCTATTTATACATTTTATTGTGTAAAATAATTTCATCCTTAGGTACAATTTGATCACATTCTTTCGGAAAACTTTGACATGGATGGAGAAAATGAACATGTTTACATTTATTATATAAATCGTGCATGACACTGCCTAATACACTTTCTTCAAAATATTCATGAAATAAATAATCTAAACTTCAAACAAATCGGATGAAATTATTATGCTGCATTTGCAAATTTCTAAAAAAAATCTGAATGTTCGTTTTGATAGGCTCGGAAATGGCGATAGAGCGTCGAATTATCTAATTCGTGGTGAGCCTTACCGTAGGTACATCGTGTAAGTAAGTATCACATGTGTGTTTTGAAAAACATTTTCTAATTAAATACCCACAAACATACTCTTAAAATTTAGTTGTAAAACGTCGTCATTCTGGTAATCTGCTTCAGTAATAAATATTCTTTCTTTTTCCTCCAAATTCCTAGTATTATCAATATCCTCATATGCAGCTGATTTTTCCATTAAATCAGATAGTTTGCAGTTCCAGAATGAAGTAACTTAACACACATGAGTTACTCCAAAAGGTTCAGCCTTTTGCTTTTTGTTTCGGTGTATAGAAGTTTGACATTATTTGATAAATTTAAACGGCTCCTTTTTTAATTCTAGTATAGGGTTATAAAATTGTTTAGTTAAAAATTTTTATATAGATACGAATAATGTCAAACTTCTACACACCCAAACAAAAAGCAAAAGGCTGAACCACAGTTTAAGAATAGAAGATCTATAGACTCTGGCTGCACCACGGTTGAACCTTATGGAGTACCTAGAAATCCCAAAGCCGCAAAAAACAGACGTTTTAAATATGAACGACCAACTGACCTGCTCTTTAAACACCTGCATAATTGACAGTGCAATAAAAACAAAATACCGCCAGACGGTTTAATAGGGCATAATAATTTAGATTTTAGCATTCAAATACTCTTGATAAAGGCCTCATCAAGCCGAAACATATGTAGAGTAAAATATCTTATTAAATTATTTTGAAACATTTAAAAGTAGTGTACTAATTAACCCTAGTATTATTATTCAACGATGTTTCACAAGGATCCTACCGCAGAAACTATTCATTGTATTTAATTTTTCTATCCGTATAATTGTACAAAAAATATAATAATTAAAATAATGTAACACAATATTACGAACCTCTAAAAATCTGCAAATATTAAAACGAACCGCTACTGCTCAGGACGACGCGAGAAACAGTAATGACCGAGCTATTCCAAGCAGACGCCTATGAACCGGCAGGTTCTATTCCCAAGTTTAGGTTATGTATTGTTTTAGCGGGAAACTCCGAGTCGGTATTCTGATTCTTGGCTATTCTGTGGCCATGGTCGTCGGCCGACAGTATTGCCAACCCAGCATAATATTCTAACATGATCTCCCTACGCTGTTATCATCACGTTGTACTAGTAGCAGCGAATATTAACTACGACAAGAAGGCCCACTCAATGGCAAGAGAGCGCTACAAAGGAATCGTCGTTTATTTTCTTCGTCGCCTGGTAACAATCGGCGAACTTCGCCGCACACAGGTTGAATTTAAATAAAAGCTGGCCATAAACGATATTTTCGTTTGCGGTATATTTAATCAAATTTATGACGAAATTATTTATAGCACTCTAATACTCTATTTGGCTTTGGAAAAACACAATTGATATCTTCTGAATTGTTTGCAGCGCCCTGTCAAACTTACGTTATGGTTTTTTTTAATTATTATCACCAAATAAATAGTTTGATAAAGTTTATATTCAACTGGCTGTTTCAAAGATCTGTTAACGTTTTTAATTAGTTATTATTGATACCAATACTCACTTCTGTAATAACTAATATTTAAAAGATTTTGATTTTGTGTAAATCATTTCACCATATTTCCGAATACTAATATTCTGACAAAAGACATCAAGAAGAAAATGTTGCTCGAATTTGCCCCCATCTTTTAATATTTAATTATTTTGGCGTTTTGGGTGATTTTAAAATTGGTTAAAGGTTTCGCACAATATTTTTACTGTATATTTCATTCCTATTTTGTAATACAACACAACTAAAAAATAGCGATATTATCTTATATCGAATATTGACTCGACTATAGAATTTAGGCGTGAAAATTAATCTGACAAAAGGATGAGCTGGTCTATGGCCGCCGCGTCAAAGGTCGCCAGCCAACATGATTGTTTTATTTGTATCATGGCCTGCCGATATTCTGCTAGTGTTCGCGCGGGGAAGGAGGCACACCGTTGACATGCCGCCGCGGAGAGTGATCCTTCTTATCATATAGTTTTGCCCAAATACATAATAAAAAGATAAAGACTGATGTACTATACTGCTAACGTGCTAACACTCCGTTGAGGTTATGTGTTGGTGTTATACCTAATTGTGCAACAACTGAAGCCAGATTATCAGAAAATGGCGCGTCGAAATGAGGATCCCTTATTGGCTAAATTTGTAACGTGCGCAGTTTTCCCTGCTGCTGTCTTGTTTGAGCATTTACGTTTCTCTGCTTTTTTTTGCTTCATATGTTGTACTGAAAGTATTTTCAAATGTAATTTAAATTACCTTTAACGCAACGCATTATTAAATTGGAATTTTAAAAGCTATATCTGTTGTAAAGTCATCGGTACGGGAGGGCAAGAAATTGAATAATCGATTAAATATTTTAGCATTAATCGAAATAATCGATTATCGATATTTTCTGAAATATTAATCGATAAGTCGATTAATCGGTAATTTCTTAAAAGTGAATCGAATAATCGATTATTGTCGCCCACCCCTAATCCCATAATATTGTAGTAAGTGAAACTGAAGCTGAAATTTCGGTAGAATCATTATTGCTGATGCAAGACTGATGTTATTATAAAAAGAGGTAATAAATACTTTGGCTGAATCAGCAGATGAAAATTTATAATTAAGTTTTAATTTATAAATATGGCTTTGATATTACCTTGGGATAGTCAGAATATAAGCAAGTGTTTTTGTACAACAGCTGCACTGATGCTTCTATATTTTTTACTAGTTTCGTCCCTATTAGATTAATTTTTAAAACGATAACTCTGAAATACATGTATGGCAAAATTGCAGGCCCTCATCAACGCGTTTCTGTTGTCCGCTTAACATTCATTTTGCTCGTGAGACTCCTGAATTAACCGTTGCAAAAACAAAATTTGGATCATCGAATTAAAAATTTAAAACCATTTTTTTATAAGGAAGGAGCCCTTAATTTTCAAAATCATTTTTTAAAACGATTTAAGAACATACAAATGATTTTTATGCATGATTGATAATTGATACTCCCTATATATAAATATAGATGATGAGCAAAAAATCAACAATTATTTGTCTAAAACACAATATATTAAACGTGTAATACTTAATAACTTTTATGACTTATTTCTGGTAAACCTTATTATGGCCAGCTTTCCTAGAAATTCGACCAGTGTGCGCCGGGTTCAAAGGTCACATGCCAGTATCATGCTAGTTTTCGCGCGGGGAAGGAGACATACCGTTGACGTGCCGCCGCGGAGAGTGAATCTTCTTATCGTAGTTAATATTCGCTGCTAGTAGTTTCAATAGCGAACTGAGAGCTGATGGTTCACGGGCAATTGGTCCACATTCACAGTTAACCAAATACTGCACATGCAATTTTTCTTTCTTGGCTGTCCTGTCCACTGCGATATTTTGAACTAGAGTTGGGCAATGTGACTCAATCCAGTGAGTTAACTCATTAACTCTGACTCTTAATATAGAGTTAACTCGGAGAGTTGACTCAAAAAGAGTCGAATGGTTTCAGAATTTAAACGTCTTTCGTCAAGCTAAGATAATGGATTTACGCATGAGTTGTACAGTGAAAGTGCGCTTTTTCACTTGAATTTGGAATAAAAAAAATATTAATTCTCATTTTTTAGTCTAGTAATAGTGATTCGGTCATTTGGTTATTTTCTATTCGATTTGATTTGATTTCTTCTGTTAATGACTTATTTGATTATAACTGTTCTGTTTTAATTTATATTTTGTAAGTTTAGTTATAATGCCGAAAATTGCGTAAGTCTTATTTTCTCTTTAAGAGAAAATATTAGATTGTTTTTATCACAAATAGAGTCTCTGACAGATATTCGCCTATTGATTAATATAATCCAGCATTCCCATCAAGTGTACGTGGAAAGGGTTATTTATCTACTTAAGCGATTACGAAATTAAACAGGCACAAGAACATCAATCAAGACTACACGAATATTCTTAAATCGACATGCTCATGTTTTATTTATATTCATATCTATACTTCATACCAATATCAAAAACTAACCTTCATGTGTCTATTTTTTCTAATCCATAAAATTTGAAAAACTAATCTAATGGTGGGCAGATGGGCTCTTTAATGATTCGAATCTGATGATCCCATGACCCAAATAATTTTTGGGGGCCAAAACACCGAGTCGACTACCGCCCTATCTCTACCTGACCCGTCGAGTCAGTCGGTCCAAACAGAAACACACGAAAGAGTCGAGAGTCATGGAAATAAAAACGAGTCGAGCCAGCCAAAACACCTAGTCGACTCCCGGCCTATCTCTACCTTACCCGTCGCGTCGGTCGCCCGGTCGGTCGGTCCAAACGTTCAAACACGAAAAAGTCGAGAGTCATGCAAATAAAGACGAGTCGAGCAACTCATTGACTACCTTAAACGAGTTGACTCTTCGAGTTAACTCACTCGCGAGTTACCCACCTCTATTTTGAATGTCACTCCAGCGCGGACAATAATTCCTAAAGTTCAGTCTGATGTTATGTAACAGATCACAATCGAGTGTGTCAGCAGGATAACTATCATTGTTATTATTGTGTGCAAATACACAACTCCACCGCCAAGGGTTTTTTTCCGATGTGGAATGATGGTGAGACAGACTCGAGTTCATAACCTGGCGGTGTGTGGTTTTTAATTATCCTTTTAGCGGTATCTATAACACTCGTAATTACTGAACTCCTTAGGACACGGCAAATAATCATCAGAAACCCTAACGATTGAAGGATTGTCGACCAGCCCCAAACAATATGAATCTGCTTGGCAAATATCATCATCAGATGTTTGATCACGTTTGCGTCGATAATTGCAGTTGCATACCCGAATAAATGTAACCACATATCGTTCTTGTCCAGGAGTCACGTCTACACGTACCTCATGAATTTTGCATCCACGGGGGCATTCCATTTGAAATTTTCGTTTTGCTCTCTCAATGGGGCCACAGTCTGTTCTGTAATCATTGTTGTTCTCGGTGTACCCGGCAACCCATCGATGTGGATTCCGACCAGTTGTTACTTCCGGAGCAATGGCTTCCAACCTAAAACCGTCTGGTACGTGATCGTCTAATATTTGCCTTGCTTGTTGCATAATTGCAGGATTTACATTGCTGGTGCAGGGTAAATTGATACCCGATCCGCCTGGCATCACCATCAGCACCATCATCAGGAATCCAACTATAATTTTTCCAAACACTGCTGCGGTCATTCTAGATAATAAAAGACACAAATGAGAATATTAAGATGTGTACTCTACACTATCAACTTACAGACTAAAAAATAAACGAACCACATCACACATTCATGAGATATGTTTACCGCAGCGGTTCGATAAGAGTCCCCCGAATCACAGTATATTTGTTTTTATATACTGTGCCCGAATCTATAATCGATACTCTTGTTTATAAAATCAGACGCCGCATGAAGGCTGTTTATTCCGGCAAGATAAAAAAATAATTATAGTTGAATATTAAATTCCAACATTATATGTATACGAGTAGTTAAAATCTTATGTACCCGGTAAAAGAGAAAGGAGTAAATTAGATTATTATCATGATTTTACAATTATTCATAATATTATGTAGCAGTACTATGTTATTTTCATTTATGAAATTTGAAGTAGTTCATCGGTTTTTCTCAAGGTAGGCAACGCCTTTTTGCTTACATTGTATGACCGCCACTGGAAGGTCTTGGGAATCTGAAATGTGAAAAGGGAGTGAGTCTGGTAGACACGGGCGTGGTGGCTCGATATTGATACAGGTCGATTGTCTTTTAGGTCCGAAATATAGTTTTTAAGTATCATATCTGGTGGTTTTCTTACACTCAATATTATAAAACTTTCTAGCACATGCAGTGGACCATGACACATTGGCAAAATTAACAGAAGACGATATTAAGGAATTAATACCAAAATTAGGTTACCGGAAGAGGTTTCTCTTTTGCCACTCCCAGTATCTACAATTAAACAAGGTTAGGTCCCTATTGCAAGTGCATATTTGCATTTTTTTCACATTTGTTGCCAAATGTTACTTATGAAAATTGTTATTAGGGTAACTTTTTAAGAGCAATGCATTCCTGCATTCAGATTTCAATTTCGACGTTTCCATTTTGCGATACCATTATCAACTTTTGTTTTTCTTATAGACGCCATATTGGATTTTTATGCCATTAGATGGAGCAAGATATTACAAATTCAATGATGTATCACACATGACCAAAAAACTTAAATTTGATAACAAAAAAGGCATTTTGTGGTCTCAAAACCGAAACGTCGAAATTGAAATTTGTATACAGGAATGCATTAAAAAGTTATTCTAATATTGTTTTTACAGATTTTAAAAATATTTCGAAATAAAAAAATTACAGCACTTTTTCGAAAATGCAAATTTTTGGTTTTCCCAAAATATCTCAAAAACGAAAAGAGATAGAGCAGTCATCAAGACGGCATACAATTTACCACTAAATGACATACCTCGAAAACTAGTAAATATAAATATTGGGAAAAAATTATATTACATAAATTACTCAAAATTTAAAGATTTTCATGTTCCAGGGATCAAAAAAAAAAATTTAATATTGCCACGCCATCTATATTATATACAGAGATATTTGAAGGATCCAGGGATCTAACAACCCCACTTTTCAGAACTAAAATAAATGTATTTATGTCGAAGATTTTGATTTTAGCGTATATGAACACTGTATATGAACATATTATACTTTATATATACCGGGTGATGCATCGCCGGGCGGGATATAGGAAATCCCATGTAATTTTTAATAGGGTCAATTATTGGCTCCCCTAATTATTTTAGAGAAAAATTCTATTGAGGTTTATTAAAGAGCATGCAAATCTACGTCCATGGTAACATGTCTGACACCTTTTGGTAACTATTTCCTTGATATAGTACCATTTAATCATCAATACTTTTTCTTCAGTAGTATAACTCACGGTTAATCTTTTCACTGTACGATTTTTTGATAATAATAAAGCACTAAATTTCAAAATGACAACGTTATGATGTCACGCTAACCGGTATTTCTATTGTTGTTCATAAATATGAGGCGATAATAAAGTAACAATTTTTAAAAATATATTAAAATCTAACTAGCAAACGGGTTAACCGAAAAATCTAAAGTTTTTACCATGGACGTAGATTTGCATGCTCTTCAATAAACTTCAATAGAATTTTTCTCTAAAATAATTAGGGGAGCCAATAATTGACCTCATTAAAAATTACATGGGATTTCCTATATCCCCCGGCGATGCATCACCAGGTATACGTTTTTCATTGTATCACTTTTTATGCACTCATCAGGCATTAGATGCACCTTTCCTAGAGTTTGAAGAAATTGTTGTGCAAAGTACTGATGCTGTACAAAGTATATCAGACCATTCTGCTTCAAAAGACGATTGTATACAGGAGTTAGAGCACGCACCAAGTGCTGCTGAAGATCAAACTACAGCAACGCCACCGCAATCCCAATTAACGCTTCATTGCTCTAAATCATCACCATCAACACGTGCCAATGTAAGTTATATTATTTTGGGTAAAGCATTGTTATCCTGTTTTAATAATAAAAAATATATATGTACCTATTTAAAATTACCTATGTAAATGGTTTTGTAACAGTGCGTTTTCAAAATTTTAGTACATACGTCAATTACTTGAAAAATCAAACGAAGGAAAAGCAGTCCTAGCAAGTTATGCCGTAGGTAAACAATTTTTAAGAGCATCGCTTTCCACGATCATTATTAGAGAAGAACTGAAAGAGGATCCTAATAAAAAGTAATCTTAATTAAATATTGGTCTATATAGCTTTCATAATATGTTTCTTGTGTTTATATTTATATAGAATAACAGCGAGGTTTTTTGATCTGGCCAAGAATATTAATGAAATATTCCCTACCGAGTCTCCAGCTATATATTACGTGCCGTACCAAAGGAACGCTATAGGACAACCACAAGCCGCACGGGGCAAATTGTATTCTACGTATCAATACATAAGGAAAAAGTTAACGGAATTTGGAATAATAAAGTCACTAAAATCACCATCAAAGGATCCAGTAGCCCACACATCTCGTGAAACTGATGGTATTATTTTTTTTTGCATATCCATATGTATAGGGTGACCTTATGACGTGTAATAGGACCATATATAATTGGCCCACTAAGGACTGTGGCATTCGATAGAGCATTAGATAAAGCATCTGTAAGTTAAGTACGTCATATGAACATATGAGTAAACATATTAAGTATACGTCAGAAAAAGTTATTCTTATATACAGAGTGTCCCACGACGAACTGCGGCGATCGATTTTTCAGAAAGTATAAGCATAAGACAATTTTGAAAATTTGGCTGTATAGTAATGTCGATAGGGGCAATTCGGCTAAAATATTTTTAAGATGGCGGCACTTCCGGTTATACCGGAAGTAGGTATCAACTTGCTTATTTTGAATAGAACACCCTTAATATTATCACATTTTCGGAATCTGCGCAAGTTGCTAGGTATATTTCGTTTATTATGTCCTATATCTAAATTCAATAGTTTTTGAGATATTGCCATTTGAAAAATGCCCATTTTGAATCTTTGAACGGCAGTGACAGCTAAACGGTTTGACTCAGAGCGAAACGGTTTGCACATTCCTATCTTAACTTTTCATGATCTATCTAGTGAGATCGACTTCCGGAAGTACAAAATTACATTTCGAACTTCCGGTTAAACCGGAAGTTAGCCCCAATGGATAGTTTTGAATATTTTCAAAATTATCTAATGCTTACTTTCCGAAAAATCGATCGCCGCAGTTCGTCGTGGGACACCCTGTATATAGCCTCTAAGGAATTTTTTAATGTAATGCCAGAGTCCTTTTAATACCTTTAAATTGATTAATCCTGTATATGTCTTATACTTCCATTTAAATACACTGGATTAATGTGTCCTAATATTTTGCCAACATCCATATACACACATTTAGAACACACGTTTTATAATAATTTGTAGATAATGATGATGATAATGCCACCAATGAAGATAACGTACAATGGTTGAAGAATAATTCGTTTCCCTTTCCTGAAGTATCCGAAAAATGGAAACGAACAACAAATTATAGAATGCGTAATTTGTCGAACTTGCCTATTGCGACATACTTCAGATATTTCCCTGCACTGAAAGAACCACTTGGATACGAACTTCTTGCTGTGGATTTTATTAATTTATTTCCTGGACGCAGCAACTCATTGTTTACAAAGTGGCCTGTTTTATTTCCTACAATTTTAAGAATTGCACAATCGAAGAAAGACCCACTTTTAAAATCAATTTTAGATGAATATGGCCAGAAGGAAACAGATAATTCGAGTGGTAAGTTATACGAAAGAAAATACATGCAGATGTTCATTTTATAATAACATTTATATATATACTTTTACAGATGATGTCCTTACATTGACCATTTTACCGCTTTTACTTCCATGTGTTAATGTGCGGAAAAGAAAATACGAAGCTTTACATAACACTGATGGTGATAAAGCCTTTAAGCCGTCTAAAATTGAGCAAGTTAAGGGTTTCATTTTACATATTAAGGTAAAAAGTTAACGAGGTATTTGTAACTTGTTATTATATAATTATTTTCCATATTTTATTTTAGGATATATCAGAATTGCAACCGGAATTAGAGAGAAGAAGGCAAACTTATCTTAGGTATTCCTTAACTGAGCAGCCTATACCAGTTATCGTAGGATCTTCTGTTGACAAAATCCAGGAATCCTTTGTTATTCTCAATAACATAACTTATTCTGTAGAAACGCCACTTAAAGCTGTTGATACATGTTTCAAAATTAGTCACGCGCTCAATGCGAAATATCCTATCGAGGCAGAAGTGTCGTGGACTTTTTTGCAGACACATATTTACGAAATCACTAGTAAACATGATAAGAATTATGTGTCTATTAATACTCTAATGGCCGATATCGAAAGAATGCAAAGTGTATAAATCCTTAATAGTCAATACAGCGTCACTCCCAACTTTCAAATTTCAATATGCTTTCTTCTTTCTACTGTCATAAGACATTTGTAAGTCCAAAAAGCTTTGTTTACCATTTTAAATTACAGCATAGAATCACTAGGGAATTCAACTGTGGACAAAACGGATGTTACAGAATTTTCTCAAGTTTCACATCTTTTCGCAAGCACACTTATCAACATTTTAATAAACTTGATGTAGATGAGACTGCTCATTGCTCTACATCTGCAGAGAGCGGCGTTTCAAGGGATTCCCACGATAACATTAATATATCGAATAATACGTTAAAATTAGACGACACGCCACCGTTATCTGAAGAGATCGTGCATTGTTCTATTGTAAACAACACAAATTTTATTGATGAATTTAGACGCAACATAACTGTGTTTGTGGCTGAAATGTATAACAATTCTCTGGTGCCTAGACAGTTTGTTCAGTTTGTTATTACACAAATAAATTCACTCTTTTGCGAAGGGGTTATTCAGCATGTAGGTGAAGTTGTGATTGAGCAATTGAATGAACACCAAGCATCTGACGAAACCATTAAAAACATTTTAAACATATTCCAAACCATTAAAACTTCTTTATCCCATTTCTCAAGTGAATATATGTCTGTTTCTTATTTTACAAAACGTGGATATTACATAACACCTATTGACTTTATAATCGGGAGTAGATACGTGTACCAGAAAAGTAGTGCTGCTGTTACTTTAGAACAAAAGAAAGCTATTGGTAAAATGGTCCCATTGAGCCATCTTTTCAAAGTACTATTTGAAAAACCTGGTGTCCTTGAAGCTACTGTAAATTATATAAAAAAACATTGAAACAAGCTCAACATACGTAAACTTTATTCAAGGAAAATTATGGAAAAGTAAAGTACCTCAAACTTTCCCTGGAGCAAGCGAAATAATTCTACCCTTGTTTTTATATTTTGATGATTTCACTGTCGGTAATGCTTTAGGTTCACGTGCGGGTAAAAGTAAATTAGGCGGGGTGTACACAAGTATTCCATGCTTGCCACCGCACTTATTTTCTACATTGGATTCGCTATTTTTATTTGCTTTATTTTATTCTGCTGACCGCAAAGATTTTGGAAACGAAGCAACTTTCACACCTTTAATAAACGAGCTAAAAAAATTACAGGAGAATGCAGTGACATTTAAAAATGGGACAAATGTAACAAAACTCAATTTCCGTGTGGCTCTAATTTTGGGGGATAATTTAGGACTACACTCTCTTTTAGGCTTTAATGAATCGTTTTCATCGCGACACCCTTGTCGGTTTTGTAAAATAAATAAATTCGCCTTAAAGACGCATTTTTTCCCTGATCCCAATTTAAAAAGGACTAAAGAAAATTATGAGGAGGATATTCAGATAGCTGAACCACAGTTAACCGGAATCAAACAGTCATGTGTCTGGCATCAACTTTCAAATTTTCATTTGACAGACAATTTTGCAGTGGACGCGATGCATGATCTATTGGAGGGAATTTGTGTTTATGACATCACAGCGCTTCTAAAAGTGCTTATTATAGAACTTAACCTGTTTTCTCTAGACATGCTCAATAACCGAATAAATTCTTTTAATTATGGATTTTCTGACAGTCTTAATAAGCCGCCAAATATAACTTGGGAACAATTAAATTCGAGAATCAAAATGTCAGCAAGTGAAATGTTATGTTTTCATTCGAAATTTAGGCTTGCGAATTGGCGATTTTGTTCCCTATGATTTAAATATTTGGAATATTTGGGTTTTATTACGAGAAATTATTGATATTGTATGTTCTCCGTCGGTGTTATTTTGCGAGCATATTCGCTTGCAGATCGCAATAGAAGAATATTTGAATGTAGTTGCGTTTCACTTCAAATCTCTAAAACCTAGGCTGACAAGAAATATTTAGAGGCTAAAGAGTATATACAAGAAACCATAAAGCCATAACCAAAGTAATGTGGTGGGTAACGTAACAGATATAGTTCGGAGGGTCCCTGCTTGAGGCAGAAATTTTTTGGGGTGGCACGCCCAATTTGCACCCAAAAGTCGTTAAAAAAACAAAAAGGTCGTGGGGCCTATTGTGACCAAATTATGGGGCACACCTGACACCTGAATATTTTGTGGAGACCACGCCCAACCTAAACGTTGTCACAGTTTATACCGTACGTCACGGTATAAACTGTGACGTTGTTATTATTACTGCTATTTTTCTTTTCACAGTCAATATGAGGTTCGTTGCCAAGTTGCGACCACGCGCAATGCGAGTCTAGCATGCGTGTTTCATAACTGAAACAGACAAGGACAAGAGACTGAAATGAAAATTGCGTTGCCCACACAGTCGTGTCTACACAGAGGAATATCACTTTGGCTTACTTGCCTCCGCATGCGCAGATTACGGGTGCGTTCGTTTACAAGCGTCTAGGACTTCTCGCATGGCCCTCCGCTCGCCCTGGGGCGCAACCAACAAAATGAACTGAAACTAACCCAAATTAAAAAAAGCAAGCATAATCTTAAAAAAAAACAATATTTGAGCCGACTCGAGAATCGAACCCAAGCCGCCAACATGACAAGCAAATGCTCTGATAACTAGACCGCTTGAAACGAATTCACTGCACCGTAAAGACATGGGTAATTGCAGTATTGATTCGGCTCACAGCCTCTATCTCGCGTACGCACGCTGTTCAATACCGGTATCTTCATACAAGACGTTACTCGTACCACAGCAGAGACCTTCAGAATTGCGCGAGCATCACATTGTTGACAAAAATGTCTAATATTACATTTCACGCATGGGCCTCTGCACTCTTCGCTCGCTACGGGAGCGCTACCAACAGACTCTAACCAAAATTTATCCAAAATGAAGAAAAAACTAGACACATAACATTAAAAATAAAAAAAACATGCCTTGCCTTTGGAATCGAACCTGGGCCGCCGTATCGCAAACTCTGCATCCAACCACTGAGCTACGGACCAGTTGACAACAACTCCCTAGTCCCTAAAGATATGGTATTTGTCAACAATGTAATGCACGCAACTCTGAAGCCCTCTGTTGTGGTACGGCAAACGTCTATTTATCTTCATCACATACATTCGATGAAGCGTATACATAAGTGCGACGCAATGGATTAGCGGCTATTTCCCAAGATGCACTCTGTTTACTATTAGAATGTCTAATAAGTGAATTGCTTTAAGCAGACGAAATGGTCCAGTGGTTAGATACTGCGTTTGAGATACGGCGACCCAGGTTCAATTCCCGCCAGCGGGAGAGCAAATTTTTTTATAATTTTTAAGTTATGTTTGCAAAATGTTGTTCTTTTTTTCATTTTGGGCATACCTTGGGTTAGTGTTGGTTAGTTTTTGTTGGTTGTGCTTTCGTAGCGAGCGGAGGGCTATGCGTGAAGTGAAATATTAGACATTCTAAAATAGTACACAAAAATAGCAGCTAAACCCCACGCAAAACAAATGATCATGAGTCGGCCCAAACGAGTTTCGTTATTTACCCTTGTCTATAAGTTTTAGCGAAATGCTTCCAAGAGGCTTCGTGGTCTAGTGGTACGATCCTGGGTGTTTGTAATTTTGGGTTAATTGTGGTTAGTTTTGTTTGATTGGGCCCCGGAGCGAACTAAGCGAGCGGAGGGTCATGTGTAAAGTTAATTTGACTTCGAAATTTGTTCGAGACGACCCGGGGTCATTTGTTCTGCGTGGGATTTAGCTGCTAGTGTAAACAAAGGCTCTAAAGCCTCGCCGAATTGTTTCGACCCATAGCGTAGCTATATTGTTTGTGCCCATAGTAAACGGAATGCATCTTGGGAACTACCCTTTCCTCGCAATAGCCACAGGGTTGCCAAATTTCGAATAGGCATTTTCAAACGAGTAATCAGATTATCAGCGGTTGCTTTTTTAAACAAATTCGAATTTTTATGACGGAAATTCTGGCTCGTGGGAAAAAGAGTATATCGGACAAGAAAAAAGAGTATAGAGTATTTGATGTTCAAAAAGAGTATAATACTCTTAAAAAGAGTATATCTGGTCAGCCTACTAAAACCAAAGCATCACTTTTTACTGCATTACAGTGAGGTTATGGAACAGTCTGGACCAGTACTTCACTTATGGTCTATGAAATACGAACAATTCCATAGACGTTCCAAACTTACCTCAAATGTATCTGGCAGCTTTAAAAATATTATTCATACGCTAGCACATAAATCACAACTTAAATTTTGTTATCGAATGATTACTCCATTAACATCTGCTTGTGAATTTCAGGTCGGGAACGAATTATCAGAAACGGATTATACAACATATTTTATAAATAAAAACCGTAACCTATTAACTCACGTGAAGCGTGTAAAAGTTGAAAGTATTACTTATAAGCCCAACATGGTGGTTGTAGTAGATGCTTCAGATGATTTACCTAATTTTGCAACTATAAAAAAATCATTGTATATTCTACCGACAACATACATTTTATTTGTCAGAAATTACTTTCCGTATGTTTCAATCGTCACTATTATTGTTACGAAATTCAACTATGCGATGAAGTAATTCTTGTTGACCACAAAACCTTACACACGGTATCACCTGGGTTACTGACACAAAAACAAAACAAATTGTATGTGTCACTAAAACATATTTTATAAGAGACAATTATAGCAGTGCCTCGATGTACATTATTATTTTACTCTATATATTTTCGCATTTAGTTTTAAATAATGCTTTTTGGTTTAAAATGGGGAGTATAGTATAGTAATTATTATTGTATGCATATTCATATTATATCATTTACAGGAGAGAGAATAATATGTAAGAAAATGTGACAGACATTAATGAAAATAAATTGATTTTTGCTTAAAGTTTTGTCTTGCTTTATGACACAAATTCCTTCATCTACCCAATCATATGCCTCTAAATCTATATTGTACTTGTATAGACAAAATGTACTGTTCGCTACAAACTTTAAATATAACTTATCGAAAGCTTCAACTTATTACTCAAAGTATACAGGGTGGTTCATAACTGGTTACCAAAAATTAAACCAAATCAAAAATTATCTTCATACCATTCTGCCAATTTGAAACAAGGTCTTTCATAAAATTTTGTTTTAGCGTCGCTTCGTTAAGAAAATACAGGGTGTTAAATTTATAATTTTTAAAACAATTTCTTATATAAAGAAACACTATGGGCTTTTTTAGATATATACACTCACGTAAAATCTAAATGCGTAAAAAAAATTATTTCATAAATTTTTAAATAAAAAATGTATGTCAAAATCTATGAATATGAACATTTTATTTGAGCCTAAAGTTATATACAGCAATTATTTTAAAAAATTGGAAATTTAACGGTCTGTTTTTTCTTAACGAAGCAACCTGTAAAGCAACTTTATTATGAAAGACCCTATATTTAAAATTGGCAGAGGGATATAAGGTTACTTTTTGGTCACCAGTTATGAATCACCCTGTATATGTAGCAATTATTACCAGAAGGCATTACATATTTTGCTACATGTATAGTTATCATCACAGCCTGTTTGTGATTTTTACTACAAAATTACAGAAATGAATATCAAAAGGCAAATTGTAATATCTAATGATTGCCAAAAAGCAACGCATATTTTGCTACATGTGTAGTTGTGATGATAGCCTAAGGGCCAAAAGGCTTTAGATAAATTTGTTTCGAAAATTGCTTTTAATTTCAATTGTTTCAAAACAAAACGAAGTAAATTAATTTCGAATTAAATCACCAAGAGAGAACGGTCAAATAAAATAATAATTTTATTTAAAAAGTAGCTTGATTTCGAAATAAACTAGAATTTGAAAATGGGATTGTTGAGTAAGGCCCAAACCACGTCTCAAGTTTTTCAATATCTGCATTTGGAAGTTTCAGGTAAATGGGCACAACAGTCATCACGCAGGCATATGCCATATTAAAATAAGACACTTACCCTTGGACCCATAATCCAAATAATCGGCAGAAAATTCAAAGCTCACTAAATTCGGGTTTAGGCGCGATTTCGCGGACTATTGGGATTTTCGACTGTATGACATCACGTAACTAGCTAAACTAAAGTTAAAACTATTTTCCCCTAGTCGACTCTTCCACCGGGATTCAAGAGAAACTCGCGTGCAAAAAGAGGTGTTTCCTTTAAGCCTATTACCTTGAGTCAGAGACCATAGGAACTATTCCCCCCTTAGTTAAGCAATTCACACAGACCCCTCCCAAAAAACCTTGGTACAACGACAGCTATTGGCTTACAGGTGTAGCCAGAAAGCAATGTCGTCACTAAAGTCGAAGACCTCGAGCGAACTTCGAAGCTTTGCCTTGGAAAACAATTCGATGACCTTAATTTGGTCCAGAGTGGAAAAAACCCAGCTCAACCTCGAATAGCCGTCTCCGGCGAAAAATAAGCGTGAAGCACGTGTCTTAATTGCCAGAGGCAAAATTCCAGATATTTCTGGGAGCAAACACGCCTTGAAAAAAAAGTATAAAAGAAAATTTCAGTAGTACCTCAGGACAGTCTAAATTTGAATCTTGCGGTTGTAAGTCGTTACTCTGTCCGAATGGGTACCGAGTAGTCAAGCAAGTCAATTGTAGCACGTTATAATGCCGGAGTGGGGTTTGAAAAAGTTTTAATATAAAGTATTTTTTCTTCTGTTATTATGGTCACAGTGTGGCTCTCGCCGAAATTAGTGTCTCTCAGTTTAGAGACTCGGGTAAATTTTTAAGAATTTAATTAAAATTCATGTCGACGGGAAAAGTTTAGCGAACAGCAGCCTTGTGCGAAAATTCGTCACATATCAAAGCAGAAGGGGTGAAGAAAGTTTCAACGACAGGTTCGGTTGTGAAAATTGGCACTAGACAGTAAGTTAAATATTAAGATGATAATGATAGGATACCTGTATAATTTGTAACCATGTTTTCAATGTCATGCGAGTGTACTCTAGAATTATAGGATTATTCCGATTTTCAAACAACGCTAGTGACATCCTGTAAAATGCCTTTACGAGGACTTTTAAATGAAACCGTTTAGTAATAATAACCATTAAACAAAACTTTCTAATGTCACTCAGTATTTTATTTCCTAGCAAATATAGAATTTAAATCCGCCAATATTTATGAAATAATTTAAGCTCTAGAAATTGTTAGCTGCAAAGTAAATCTCTGCAAAAGCGGATCTTGCTAACGAACTTGCTTTGATAAACAAAAATTGTTTGACTGGCTAGTTTAATTACCATGCTCGCGGGCGAAAATATAATGCATATGGAAAGTTAATACACGAAAAAAAAAATCGCAGCAACTAAATTATAATATTGGTAAAAATTACTTTTGTTGAAAAGACAGCTTGTTTGAGACCTGTAAATACAGGGTCATGCGAAAAACTTGATTGGATAATTTCCTCTACCAGTATTTCAAAATAATGCTCCCTTTCAATAGTGTGTTGCCTACAAGGAATAACCTCGCAAATCCAATTATAGTTTTCATTATACTAAGAAACGAAACTAGTGTGGTTTACATTCATATGATTATAGTAAATGTAATTCCTATAACTGAGAATACAATTAAGCGCTGGTAAGAGGCAGAAAAAAAAAATTAGTGTTTAGGTGAATAATAAATGGGTAGGTTGCCCAAGTGACTAGGTAAAGTATTTTCGACGGAGAAATAGGGTTTAACACACTGGTACTGCGAACCCGGTATCAGCTAATGAACAGAGAGTGATGAATAGGCCGCAAAGACAGTAAGTAATCTTTAAGGGTAAATCGGCTTTCATTACATTAAGATTGGCGTTCATTACATAGTTACCGTTCAAAGAGCTTTTGTTATTTTTACTACAAAATCGTAG